>JAZHYW010011188.1:0-21270 GCA_037355805.1 Ixodes ricinus | reverse complement strand
GCAAGCGATTCTCACTTTTTTTTTTTTGAATACTGCAAATGTAACATATAAAGGATCCTTCATTCAGAAATTTTGCAGCAGATTCCTAGAATGAAGTCAAATTGGCTTCTGCCTTGCCTTCCAGGAAGAAGAGAGGGAGAAATTTATAGAGACACTCTCCCCACACAGAAAGGGCAGCTGGCGGGGGCAGGTGTAATTTATCCTCACTTTTCATATATATATGGGTCCGCCTTTTTTTTTTTTTTTGCCAGCCTCCCGAAGCGCTGCTGCTGCCAAGTGCTGCTGGGGGGGGCCGATGATATTCGCATGGTGGCTCCTGTAAGTGTGTGTGTGTGTGTGTGTGTGAGAAAGAAAGAAAGAGAAAGAAAGCAGAGAAAGAAAGAAAGCATGCCACGGCTGCCAGTCACGCCACGATAATATTGGCCGCCAACATTATAATATATAATAATAATACTCCTTCATTATTATTAAAAAAAAAAAAAAAAAAACAATTGATAATAAAGGCATCTTAGTCATGCCACATTACTCAGCAATGTACCATCTAGCAGAGCCAAGCATTCATTCAATGAATTCCAGGGTACTATCACATTCCTTTTCTCCTTTTCGGCCGTAGTCATGTCATTCGCATGGAAATCGGGAACTTTGAAGCCGTTCTGAATCCCAACCTGAAACACTATGATGCGGCAATGACATGATCTTGGTACCGTTTGGCACCATAACTACAATCAACTTGGCAACCCTGGCTTCCCCGTTTCTATCTCTTTGAAACAATATCTGCTGCTAGTCCCCTCCTTAAGAAACACGTGCTGCATGCAGGCGAAAGCGCAAAGCTGTGCGCTTGTTTGCCTGGCTCTTTTTTGTTTCAGCAACATATCTTTATGCATGAAAACCAACGGGGACAAGATGTTGTAAGCTTCCCATGATAGAGATTGATATAAAATGACTGCCACTCAGGTAAAGTGATCAATTGTGGACCTCAGAAAATGTCGGTGTAAGGAAATGTCTTTTACGAAACAACCTATCATTGCAATTCTGAACCAGCTCGTTCAGACTCTAGCGACCAATCAGAAACTCCGTCGACATGTGGCCCCAAGAGGGCACCATACGGCACTGAGCTCCTTAGCAGAGCTTCGGTATCAGTACTCTGATCCCCTATCTAGTGACCCTAGGGACATGCACTCCATTCACAGGCAAACTGGATAAGCCCAGAGTATGGCCAACCTTGTCGAATGTGTCCAGCTGGTAGACGTCCCCATTGGACACGCTGGTTCCTATGATGTGGGTGGGCTCCCTGGAAGAGATTGAGGTTCCCGATCGTGGTCCGAATGGCCGTGAGTGCAGACCACGTAGCTGACTTCGTCACAGGACACACCCAGCTTGGACAGACCTGGAGATGAGCAGAAAGTAAAATTAACATTAATTATGGACCCACATAGGTTCTCAGGGGCTTTGTAACATCATATATCGAAATTATAGCTAACTTAACCGAGAGTAAAGCAAATCGGACTCGGATGTAACCATGAAATTCGGGATGTCCACTGAGATGCTTCGATGATGGTCTAAGTGTCCCGGCGACTCTTGGCCAAGATTTTCTAAAATTATTTTTTTCACTTTTGTTATTTCTGAAGCAAAGCTGCAGTGCACAGTGTGTTTCACCTCCTACAAGCCTACCTAAACACGATTGCCCATTATCGAGATATAATTTATCCTTTGTTGGTTTCAGAAGGCATTCGTGACGTCACAAACATATATGTAATCAGTCATTTCCGGGGAAGAGATGACGGCAACTGAAAAGGTGAGTAACTTGAACCCATCAGAGCTGATGTTGGCAACCTCAATGCTAGCATAAAGTTTGCGCTTGCTACTTTTTCTTGTCTTTTCATTTCCTGCTTCACGAGTTTTCTGCCCTCGCCTATTCTCCGGGCTATCAGCTACTACTGGAATTTTGGTGTATCGCTGGAACATTATTATTAAAGCAACTCCAACTCGTTGTGACCGTGGCAGTGTGTTAAAGCAGCATCGCGATACAAATGTATTGGGCAATAGTATTTTAGAAACACATGTCTCAGTATCCTGGTATTTCTGCTATCGCGATACATTTTCTTCACCAGTATCTGTATTCCTGCATCGAAATACATACTTGTCGAATTGTACTTCATGCAGTGAAGGAGGGAGATGCGTGAATACCCTGCAAAGGCTGACACGAGCTGTCTGTTAATCAGAACACTCCTCTACTAGGGGCCACCGTGCTGTGGTTCTGGTAGCACAGCCAGAGAAAGATTTTAAGTTATTGCACGCAGCACACCAAGGGCTTCTTCCACAGAAGACCAGTTGCGCGGTCTACTTTCTGGTGGCTCCAGTCCCTGGACACCAGATATTAAAACGGGCAGCTGCTGGGTGTCAAAGCTGCGTTCAAGCGCTCCCAATGCCGCCTGCCCACGACTCTGTTAGCTGGCCAGAGACGCAGGAAAGATGGTCGCGGTTGCACATTGATTTTGCGGGACCGATTCAAAACAAGGATGATCCTGGTCATCGTAGACTCGCATAGCAAGTGGATTGAGGCCATACCTCTATCCAATGCCACTTCCTGCGCCACAGTCAGGACCCTCAGGACGATTTTCAGTCAGTTTGGTTTACCCCGCACAGTCGTCTCTGACAATGGGACGCCCCTTTACCGGCTGGGAATTTGCCCAATTTATGGAGCGGAACGGCGTGACACACATTCGAGCACCGCCGTATCACCCACAAAGCAATGGTTTAGCTGAACGCGCTGTACGAACCATTAAAGATGGACTAAAAAGGTGCTCAGAAGGGGATATAATCGAAGGCCCTGGCAAGAATATTGTGCAGCTATAGAAGCACGCCGCTACCTTTCAGGGCGCTCGCCATCCCGAGGGATATAATGATTAACACAACCTCAGCGTCGGGTACAGATTGCGCACGAGACTCAGCATATGTGCTTCCCGCCCAGGTGCAAGACAGTCGACCAGGGTAAAGTCACGGAAGACGCCGGCTGGAGCTTTGCCCCAGGAGATCCGGGTATACATCCGCAACTATAGTAGCGGCGAGAAATGGACGCCGGGCAAGGTCAAGGAAACCGCGGGCTCGCGTGTCGTGAAAGTAGAGACAGACAACGGGGTTGTTCACCGTCACATGGATCAGCTTCGCAGAAGAAGCACCGATGCACCAATTGCGGCTTCCAACTCCCCCTGCTGGCCCTGGAATGCCTGCGGACCACTCAGATGCGGAGCTGGAGAGAACGCAGGCTCCCACTGCCAGCGACATCGAGGATCCTCTGCTGCGGCGTGCCAACACGGGTCAGAGGCCCGTAGTAAGATATAGATTCCAAGAAAAGGGGATGCTGCGAACTGCTAAAAAAGGCTTCGTCAGCGCCACGTGTGCCCGCCTCCACTCTGGTCGTCGCTATCACCAAGCGTCACGGCAGCCTCGGTTATCAGCTTTCCTTTCGTTCTCTTCTTTCCTTTCGCTGGTTATAAAAACCCAAGCCACGCAATAAACTTTGTTCTGTGCTGCCCCACTACCAGTCTCGTTGGCTCATGCGAGCTCTGCAACCGACCCGTTGGCAGGCGTCCGCCAGCCACTGGCGGAGTACAACAGTCAGGGCATCCGCCAGCCATGGGCGGATTACAACAGAATGTTTCTTTGTATCGCGATACAATCAGGATGAAATGTATTTCATTACATTTCTTAAAATGCTCCGCTCCACCCCCCCCCCCACACCCGAAAAAAAAAGTCCGAACGCATTTTTTATTTTTTTATTTCTTAGGACATCAGGGTTAAGTGATGCTGGGGCATTGCTGACCAAGGTTCCTTCCGATTCTCCAAACTATGTTTTCTATGCGTCCTCCTCTCTCTTCTGAGAAGTGTTGCGTGAAGTTGGGGACTCGAACCAGGTGGCGTGCCAGGATTGGAGTCGGAGCATCTTCTGCCACAGGTCCTTAGGGTAGGAATTTCTTGAGTCATTGTTTGCTGGCATTCAATGTCCACTTATAAATGTATCTCTTGCCTTAGCGACACAGTACACCCAGCCGCAAAGCTGAGTCACACCCAGTCCGTTGCAGCACGAGCCTGGCGGTGGTTGACTTGAAATAGTAGGATGACTCGCGCAGTGAAGTTAACACAAATTCGAATGCGTCTGCGGCTGCGCCCGTAATACCTGCACGGCTCAAGGGTACGTCATCGAGCCGACGCTGCTCTGGGGATCCGAAACCCAGGAAGCAGGCCAGACGTGGCTTCGCTGTGCCGACCCAGCCTTCGTACACTGCTACTCCTCTCGAGCGCGCTGTATCTCGGAGAGCTCGCACCTGTGCCGGCAATATCAGGTCGCAATCCACGAGGTCTCTGTTTGGGTGATGCTAGGCGAAACTTGATGACTGCAATCCAAGCGTCGGTGGCGGAGGGTTTGCAGGAAGGACGTTCACAACAAGGATGCCATCGCATCGTTTTTTTCAACCGTAACAGAAGATGAGACACGGGTTCCAGGATGCTTCAGGTGGTCCACTATTCTCGAAATTCCAAATGACACTGCCTGCAAGAATCTTCAACGAGGTAACCTACAACGAAAGTACCTATTGCACTTTGATACACAAGCGGGTAAGTTTCATGTTCAAGGCCACACCTACAAATAAAGAATACCAGTTCATTCCACCGTGACGTCATGTGATCAATGTTGGCAGAAACGTCTGCATTGGACAGAGGCGTGGTGATGTTTTGATGAGAATCAGAGTGACAGAATTTATTTGGAAGTCGAAGTCCTTCGCATTCCTCGTCAGACAGACAGATGTCAGGGAAGGGACCGCGCCCAGCCCTTGATGGCACGTTTTTTTGGAGCCCATTGAAGATTCCTCGTCGTCCGAAGCCATTACCTTCAAGGCAAAGTGCCGCTCTGTATACGGAAAGTAATTTCGGATCAAAAACTTTCACTTCAAGCTTCATCTCAGTTGGCGTCTCTAACACATGTGAAAAATGTATTGCAGTATCAGTATTTCTTTATTTGTATTTCTGCCCTCCCTAAAATGTATTCCTGTATTTGTATTTCCTAATACTTTTTGCCTCTATTTTAAAATGTATTTCCGATACATATCGCGATACATTTTACAGATTGTATTTAGTATCAGTATTTTGGCTGCTATTTTAATGTATTCCAGTATTTGTATTTCCAAATACATTTTCGAGTATTTCTGCCCAACCCTGCCGTGGCAAGAATAGTGAACTTGAGTACTTGAAATTTCCAGAGTTTATTGGCGATGAGATCGTTTGAGTGGTGCCCAGAGCCGTATATTGGGAGAGTTTGGCCAGTGGGTGTGGCGGCCGAGGCGCCGGAGAGGAAAAGTAAACTAAAGGGAGGAGACGCCGAAGGAGCGAGAGAGAAAGAAGGAAGCAGAGAGGAGATGACATCGTGCACCGCAACGCTCTCGCGACGACTAGTCGGAAGAGAGGCACTGCTGAGGCTACGCGCGTCGTCTGCTACGTGGCCGACTTCTTTTTTCGCCCGAATAAAAGTTTGTGGCCATATGTCGAGAAAACTTATTTATTAGCTTTTAAACCCACCGAAGAACAACAGTGTATCATTTCTCGCCAGGGCCAGCGATATAAAAGGAAATAATCGAGATTTAGATGCTGATCCCATGCATTCCGCCGGGAGAATGAACGAAAATGGTGGCCCTCCCTACTCAGCTGGGAGCAGCCGGGAGTCTCAGGCGCATGTCAGCTCATGCCTCTGCGTGCTGCATGACCGCGCAGGCACAACCCATGTTCTCATGTCTCGCTCTGCGCCCGCATGCTGATTGGCTCGCTCGGAAGGAGAGCGTTACGGCGGCGAGATCATGGGCCATGACCAAACTCTCCCCATGTACGGCTCTGGTGGTGCCACCTCACGGGCGCCCTCTTGTGACGGAGCTGGTAGGATGCGAGCAGACAACGCGCTATGTCAAAACATGGAGTGGCTGTGTTAGTTTGCTTCTATGCCGATTAAAAGCGGTTTATTTATTAAAGAAACGTGTATGACGTTTTTGTGAGTTATCTTTATATTAAATAACAGCGCCTCGAAGTTGCTTTCTATATTAAAAATACTTTACAATGTTCAAAAACAAGCCTGCAGCTTCACATTACAGCTTGCGTGGCGCGAGTCAGGGCTAGTCACAGCCTGTCTGGTTCTTGTCTTTTCGGATCTGTGGAAGCTGCTGTACAAAAATGTTTAGCATTCCCCAGAGTAAATGACGTGCTGGCTTAGCTGTGCATGCGCGCACAGTTGTGTTGCAAAGCGCCACACACTTGTCTTGAGCAACATTGAGCTTGCCGATACCGACGCTTCTATCCAAATGCGACTCAACAGTTGCTGATGCACTGTCAGCAACTGACGCTTAGCCTCCTCCCGCATCGAATAAGTGGCAAAGAAGTTTGTCACGTCGCGACTTCTGCTCGAAAGAAAAGCATAAATTGTCATAAATTCTTAAATTGTCGGATATGTCCCGGCAAATTCAGGTGATTGATTAATTTGTTCTATCCAATTTTTACTAAGAATTGTTTACAAATTTAGAATCGCTCGCTGAGAAGCGCATCACGCATTATCCGCATTTGGGTCCGCAAAATTAAACATACAGATGGTAGTAATTCATAGCACGTGTATACCTCATTATTTGGGAAGCTGACTTCGATTGACGTAGGGGTCTCGCACGTTTCGCGTCGACCGGGTGAATAAGAAGGGATTTTATTGAAAAGACTCCAAAAGAAGGCCACTGCTTCTTCCTGCCAGTTATTTTGAGGAAATGTTTGTTTACTGGCTTACAAAATTAAAAAAGGAATCAACTTGGAACTACCGTAAAATACCGGGCAAGCGCCCACTCAAAATTTTGAGATAATCATGAAAGAATGGGGGATGGGCGCTTGTCCGGTTATCAATTCTACATATGAATGTACTGTGCACATTTCTCAGATCTCACAAATTTGGGTATGGGCGCTTAATGTGGTATGGGCGAGATGCACGGTATTCTACGGTAATAAGAGACCAGAACTCGCAGAACACATTGGAACCAACAGGATACATGGAGTCACTTTCACTGATGTGTTCACTACACACGCGAAAGGTTTAAGAGTTCCACTTTTCTATTTTCAACTTGATGAGACATTTCTTTCTTAATTTTATTTTGTCCAAATCACAATAAAAAATACACCCTATTCGCTGTGGTAGATGTTGTAATGGGGTAAAGTGCTGGATATTCAATTTTCATCATCCAACTTTTTGTACTGGGGTAGAGAACAGCAAACCACCATCCAAGTGCTTCAACACCTCAGCGCCAAAAGTGTTTGTTAGCACGACTATGCGTGCCATGGTTTTAAGCTTTGGTAAAATGTCCTACTACAAATATGGCTTCCCCAAATATACACAGCGCGTGAAACCGGCTTTGCCGCGCGCTACCCAAAAAGCGCATGAAGTGAGCTGACGAGCCGAGGGATCCAAGATCTGCGCGGTCTGTCCCAGTCTGTCCTACCCCTGACGTCAAAAACGATGATGATGATAGCTAGAGAAGTGCCCCCTGTGGTTTGTGCATGCCACCAATAGGGTTACACGGTCTAGCCCAGGGAACCTCTTTTGTCTTATGTAATTACTGGTGCCCCCATCAGCCTTAACATATTGAAATAAAGGTCAAGCATACAGAGAAGCACCATTCGGATTTCCCCGCTCAACAAACATGTCTCGTGTCTTTACACATCAACTCAACCACAATTATAACATGGTGTCAGAAGTGGGACGACGTTTACATCGGAGGCAGTGTCTAGCTTGAAGGTGAGTTCATGGCTGTTCACACAGACTGCTTAATCCCATTCTGTAGAGTCTGTGCCAACACTGTAGACATCTAAGCTGCCGATGAAAAATTCTTCGTGCGCATCCTGCAACAGACCAACTTGCGATGTGTGCTGTGTTGGGTCGCTGCAGTTTACGAAGGTTCGCAAAGTGGCCGAATTCGCCACAGCTGTAGCAGTTTTGGTTCTAGGCTGGGCACTGTCGAGGAGGGTGCATCGTTCCACAACGAGAACACTTGTGTAGAGGCGTCTTGGGTCACTTGTTGAGCAAACTGAGCCCTCCAACCTCGTAGATGTCCAGATTGTCGTGGTGGCTACTGACAGTGCTTGAGTACGGTGTTCATCTCCAATTGTGGTTCCTTTGTCGTGAGGTCTTTCATGTGCTTCTCCGAAATCTCTGCTGCCTCGCACGCAGAAATGATTTTGTCCAAGGTGAGGTCTCGCCGCCGAAACAAGTGCTCTCTCGCGTCACGGATACAGGCAACTATCCGGCCGCCAACAAGCCGGTCACATTTGTCTCCAAAGTCGCGCCTCTGCGCCTGGCAACGTTACTAGAACCCTCAGTTAGGAAACTCACCGTTGAAACCTGGGCCGCTTGCATCCACCGAGACCAAGCTAAATACGACAACAGCGCCACTCTGTATCATTTGTCTTAACTGTGGTCACCTTGAGCTTTTAGAAAGCATGTTTTTGCGTAAAAACCAACGAGAAAAAAACTCTTTTTGTAGTAACTTTTATTGGAGTTTAGTACAAAATGAGGGGCACGTGATGTTTTCTGAAATCTTTAGTTTGCAAGGTTTTGCAGAACAATTAATATTGTATTTGCACGATTCTAACGCGCACGTCTCTTTGACTCCCGGATATTCGAAAAATAACTTGATGCCGATTCTAACGCGCAAGTAAGAAAAAGTCAAGGCTGAGCAACACATACCTGATAAGAAGTATTTATACAGCACAAAAAAAGAATACAAATTGACAGACTAGTCGTCGTCAGAGTCCGACGAGAGGTCCTTGTCACTTTCCACGGACCACAGGCAGTCGTCTTCGGTTCCGTCCAAGGCGTTGGAGATGCCGCACTTCTTGAACGAGTGGGCGACCATTGCCTGGGGAAGTGCCTTCCACGCGTCGAGCACCCACTTGGCGAGGTCGTTGAGCGCCGCTCTTTTGAGACGTCCTGCTGGCGTCAGAGCGTGCTCGCCGTCGATGAGCCACTCGTTGTAGGCAGCCCGGACGCGATCCTTTATTGGCTTGTTGAGGCACACGTCCAGTGGCTGGAGTTGAGATGTCATTCCGCCTGGAATGACAACGAGATCGGTGCGGCACGCCGCGAGCTTGTCCTTCACACGCTGGGTGATGTGACACCTGAAAGAGTCCAACACTAGCATGGACCGCACGGCTAGGTCAGCTCCTGGCCTCTTCCTCCAGACGGAGTCAATCCAATCGACCATCAGGTCCGTGTCCATCCACCCTTTCGGGTGCACTCGGACGATCACATTCGCGGGGAATGCCACGTTTGCCGGCAAAGTCTTCCTTTTGAAGATCAAATATGGGTCCAGCTTGTGTCCGTCGGCCGTGCAACAGAGCATCGCTGTCACCCTGTTTTTCTCGTTGCCGGAGGTCAGTATCCTCACTTGCGTAGCGCCTTTCGTCTCCACCGTGTAATTTGACGGCATGTCAAAAAACATGGGCGTTTGGTCTGCGTTGCCGATTTGCCCAGCGATGTAGTTGTTTGTGCGGCGGAGCATAATCACAAACCGCTGGAATGCCACCAGCTTCTCCTCGTAAGCTTCCGGGAGCTTCTGGCAGATGCTGGTTCTTCGCCTCAACGAAAATCCCTTCCGCTTCATAAACTTCGTGATCCAGCTCCGGCTGGCTTTGAAGCTGGTCCGTGGGATCCTGAAGCTCAGAGCCAGTTGAAGGGCTTTCACCTTGATGATGTCGGAAGATACGGGCAGCTGATTTGTGCGCAGTTCCTTGACGAAGTCAGAAAGCGCGCTCTCCAGTTCGGGGAAACGTCCTCGCTGAGGGCCATTAAAACCCTTCCTGGTGGCCTTGCACGCAAAAATGCGGTTTCTCTGTTTCCGCCACTCGCGAACACACGTCTCGGGGACCCCCAAGACACGGGACGCCGCTCGATTTCCCTCTTTTTCGGCAAGCAGAATCACTTTTCGTTTGAACGAAGCCTCGTAGCGAAACCGCTTCTGCTTCTCCATTTTGAAGTTCGACAACGACAAAAGCAAAATGGCGAAGCAAGCGAAGGAAGAAAACATGTGACGACGTATGGATTGGATTGGATTTAGAGCTTACACAATCCAGTGAAAGCCCAGCGATCCAGTGTCCATTACGATGCGGGTAGCCATCTGACGCCGAGTTTGTTTTTCCACTTTTTTTTTTCGGTTTCGATTGTAACGCGCATGCAATTTAGAGGACAATTTTTTCGGAAAAAAAGTGCGCGTTAGAATCGTGCAAATACGGTATTGTTTTTATACAACCATGCCTCAGCGGAGATTTCAGGTAGCGCGTCCCGACCTAGGCGCATCTTAACTTCGGTGGTATTTCGCGGCTCGTCCACTTGGGAGACGGGGGTGGCACCCCTGAAACCCCTTCCACCGTATCTGTTTCGGCTCTGAAATGACCGATTAAAGCCAAAAGAGATGTCACGTGCAGTTCCTGCAGTGGCCGCTGCGGGAAAAATGGCGGCGTTGTGATTGCCATTAGCTCGGTTGTCGAGTACGAATCGGTGCCACTATTTCAGAGCAGTCTCTATGAGAGTTTTCCAACTGAGTGGTTCTAGTAACGTTGGCGCCTGGCAAAGGAGCTGAGTGACGAAGTCGTCTTGAAGACAGCCACCGCTTGGATCAGTTTTAATAGGGCAGGTACAGTTCGGTAAACATGTTCATGACATATTCATGATGCACGATCCGGGTTGCCTTTCGGCCCAAGCACATGGAGCAACAATGCCTCCCGTGCTGCTTTAGGTTTAGTGGCGTATTCACACGCCTGCTCGTAGAGCGTGTAGCCCTCGTGCAACTCCTCCCATGCTGCTTGTAGGTTGTCATTGGGCTCAAAGAGAGCCGGGTGCTGAAGACGTGAGCCATTCTTGTAGTTGGTTGCGGGCTGCGAGGGCCAGTTCTGACACCATGTTATGAAATTGTTGTTGCTGGGTCGATGTTAGAGACACAAGACATGTTTTATTGAGTAGAGAAATCTGAATGGCGCTGCTCTATAGGCTTGGCCTTTATCCCCAAGGAAGTGATCAAGCACTGGCAAAACAAGCCTGACTGCAAGCGAACCACTGCAAGGGTGACGACATACAGCGGACAACTCCCTATAGACGGCAAGTGTGAACTCAAGTGTGTGGTGAACAACAAGGAATGCCACTTGAAGTCTCTTCTGGTCGACGGGCCTTTAAATCCAATCCTGGGAGCTGCTGCTCCCAGGATTGGTTTCTGTGCGTTCCATTTGGGCTCGCTAGAGCTCCCGAGCTGTTCTAACAGGCGATCGACAAGGTGTTCGAAGGCCAAGTCATCGCTAAACCTTACTGAACATATTGACCACCTCAGACAAGTGATGACTACTGCTAGAGAGGACAACCTGAAACTGAACAAAGCCAAACTAAAGTTGGCTTTGTTCCGTTTCACTCCTCGAAAGGATTGGATCTGATTCCGACAAAGTGAAGGCAATTGAAGCCATGCCAACCCCCACCAACAAAGCAGAACTCCAGAGGTTCTTGGGAATAATGACATACCTGACAAAATTTTTCCTCAACTTCTCCGCAACCACAACCCCTCTACGTGAACTCCTGAAGGCAGATATAACATGGCATTGGTCAACCCAAAGCACAGAAACCTTCAATATGGTCAAGACCAAGCTTGGGGCTGCACCTGTGCTCCGCTACTTATACCAGTTAAAACTGGTCACAATCTCAATTGATGCCAGGTCTTACGGTATAGAATCGGTTCTGTTACAAGAAGGCAGGCTGACTGCCTACGCATGAGTAGCCCTAACGCCCGTACAGCAGCATTATGCTCAGATAGAGAAGGAACTACTGGCTGTGATGTTCACTTGTGAGCGATTTCACAACTAAACATTCGCCTGCTCAGTGACGGGTGAAACGGACCGCAAGTTATTAGTGGGTTTGCAGAACAAGGATCTGACCTAAATGTCCCCCAAGACTGCAGAGACTCCTTCTTCGACCTCAGAACTACAGCGCTAAACTTGTGTACATGCCAGAAAAGCAGCTAAATGTGGCCGATGCACTGTCAAGATCCCCAAAACCGTCATCCAAGATGGAGACTGCTGACCATGATCTTGGCTTTTCGGTGTTGAGCATTGTTCAAGCGTCATCAACCAAGCTCAAGGAAATTCAACAAGCAATAAGTCAGGATCCGCTTCTTCAGCAACCAACCAAGTGCATTCAAGAAGGATGGCCAGAACAACTCTCAGATGCCATCCCAGCAGCAAAACCGTACTTCCACACCAGAAGTGAATTGTACACGACATACGGCTTTATCTGTTACGGGCAGCGGTTGGTCATTCCAGCAGCCCACCAAGCCGAAGTACTTCAAAAGTTGCATCACGGCATTGTGGCATGCAAAGGTGTAGCAAGCAAGAGTGTCTATCGGACGACTCTCAACTAAGACATCGAGGCCCTCATCTCAAGCTGCGACATTTGCCAATTCAACCAAAGAGCAAACCTCCACCAACCACTGCACGACCAAAATCTGCCATCTCGTCCATGGGGAAAGTTGGCTTTGAATTTCTTCCATTGTCAAGGCAGCACCTACCTTTTATAGTGGACTACTTCTCAAAGTTTGTAGAAGTGAAACAGATGGACATCACAACAGCAGTCATTTCAAACCTGAAGGATGTGTGTGCACGGTTTGGAATCCCTAACGTGCTCGTCTCTGACCAGCTCGGCAGCATTCAGAGCATTCTTACAAGAATGGTACATCGTCCATAAACCGTCACCACTGTACCCCCGGTCAAATGGCCAAGTGGAACGAACCATGCAGACTGTCAAATCCATGCTGACCAAGTCCAGCAGCAAAGGCAAGGACTTTTCTTTGGTCCTCCTCAAATACCGTGCCACCCCAGTCATTGGAGGAGCTTACCAGCAGTGCTACTGATGGGTAGAAAGCTGAGAACATTCATCCCAACCCTACCACAAAGCTTGAAAACACACTTTCCCGCTCAAGCCCACCGAAAACTCCTCAAGCGTTGAAGACGGGAATAACACAAGCACGCAGACTGCCACACTCGGGCTCTCCTTGCTCTTACAAAGGACCAGCCTGTCTGGGTAAGACACAGGAATGCCTGGCAAAAGACAATATTGTTACACAAGCTGGACCCGAGCCAAGACGCTACACGGTACAAACATCTCCTTGTGCCGTGTATGTCAGAAACCGCTAGCACATCAAATCGTCTTCAGCTCGTCACGAGCTGAAGACGACAATCGCTCAGAAGAAGACTACTTCCCTGATGAGCACAGATCCACAAGAGACAGTGACGCTACACAACAGAGTGACCAAGCCCCAAGGAATGGACAAGTGCGTCTTAAGTGTAACGATCCAAAAGAAGCATCCGCCATCCTGCTAGATACAGAGACTGAATTTTGCAAGGCATTTTCTTGTCGGTTGTTATTTCGTTTCATCTTTTAAAAGGAAAGGCATGTTATGTAATTACTAGTGCCTCCTATCAGCTTTAACATAACGGAGTAAAGGCCAAGCTTACAGAGCAGTGCCATTTGGATCTTCCCGCTCAACAAATATGTCTCGTGTCTCTGCGACATCGACCCAACAACAATTATAGCCTTTAGGACCTGAAGGAACAATTTCCCGACAAATGACAACGAAACAACAAAAGGTTCTTCAACAACACTACAGCCAGGTGGGTCCGGTGGGAGAGCAGCTCTTTCAAGATGAACCGAAGAGCCACAGCACTTCGGTTCATAAAAAAGTGGTAGTGTGTGTCTTATACTTTTTAATTCTTTTCCTCGATTCTTTGCAAAATTATTCCAGAGCTGGCTTTAGCTCTGTATGTGTGCATCTACTTGTCCTTCGTCCGTCTTCGTGCTGTTTTTAATTTCACATTGCTGAACCAACTCGCCCAAGTTTCAACGATACAATAGCTCAAAGGCAATCATTGAATCATAGAAAAAAAGCATCATGATTAAAGAAGTTCTTAGAATTTGCAGGCTAGATGGTGTAAGCAACCACTTGTCACAAAGGGAACTGCAGTATGACATGACCACCCATGCATTCATGAAACAGGCACTACCACTGACGTGTTGCAAAAAACATCTCAAAGGTTTCATTACGTATCAACAGGGAGGGCTACTTGGCTGTTGGCCTACAGGAATAATACACGAGTATTAATTTGAGAGAAGAAGAAGTAACTAGCAAAATTATGCGAGACCTACTTTCAATGAGAAAATCCTTGTCCCACGCCGACAAGGTGTCCACGATGACGTTGAATCCGGTCCCTCTAACAAGCGTGGACGTCCCATTGGCAACCATGGTGCGACCATCGTTGCTCATCAGCGAGTAGCCCTCCTTGATGACGTGAACATCGTAGTCCATCTTCTGCAAGCAACAATTGTACCGAATTACCGCTATGCAAAGCGCAAGTTTGTCTGCTTTTTTTGCAAGGGCTGTGGTGATGTCAAAATGCCAAGCTCCGATTGAAGGATAAAGAGTAGACCTCAAGGCAGTGTTGGGAAGTACTTTAAGTACATTGTACTTAAAGTACTACTTGAAGTAGATTTAGACAACTTGTACTTTACTTGAAGTACATTCTCTGAGTATGTACTTGTACTTTACTTAAGTATTTTTTTTCTGGTACTTTCCGAAAAATGTATCATAACGCTGTATATCGAGAAATTTTAGAAATCCACAGTGTTTTTTGATGTTATTTCGCTCTCTTGTGCTAAGCCGCCTCGAGTTTTCTTCAGTTGTATGGAACAGCATTGGAGAATCTAACTCATCTAGTATTGAGAGGGTGCAAAGAAAACTTATACGTGTTTTTTATGATCGTTACTTGCAGTCCAAGGTATTTTTATGACTATGAGAGAATATGTAAACAAATTGGCTTACGCTCCTTGTGTAATAGGCGAATGACGCGTGATTTCATGTTCTTGCATAAAGTTGTTAATGGTGTTGTTGACTGCACAGCGTTACTGAACAGTGTATATTTACGTGTTCCTCAGCGGTCTATTCACATACGCTCATTGTTCTATCCTTCCATTTTACACAACGCTGACCCTATTACTCGTCTACAACTGGTTTTTAACAAATTCGAATCCAACTTAGATGAACTTGGTATTGATATTTTTGGATGCGAACGAACATTTAGAAAGTGCATCGATGTCTTCCTTTCGTTCTGACATGTCAACATTTGTTCTTGAGATGCGAATTATTTTTATTTAGACGTAGTGCACCACTAAGAAGGCGTATAGCTGTTTGCGTGGCACTGAAAATAAAGCAAATGAAATGAATGAATGAATAACTCCAGACTTCAAAGCACATTTCCCAAATTTCGTCGTTAAATTTATATCACAAAATTTTGCTTTGTCAAGTTCTCAGAAATAGTGGGAGGGCGGATATAAAAGTTCACCAACCTCTAACAAAAAATGGCATATCGCCATGTGAAAACACGCCATCGTCTTTCAAGACGTCGTCTGGTCATTTCTATGAGTGAAGTAATGGCAGCTATACAACCAATACAAATAAGTGCCTTAGTAGTTGGTTGCATTAAATCAGGGGTCTCCAAACGTTTCAGCTAAGGGGACATTTCGGCTAAGGGGCTGGATTGGGGAACTGTCGCAGTCTTGAGGGCCGGAAAATAAACAAGTAAATATAAACGAGGAAATACTAACTACAGAAACATGGATAGGCATCTAAGTACAAAAACGTATACTGGAGTAAAAATATACAAAATGCAAGGTAGATAAGTACATAAACTTTGTTTTTAAATTCAACCAGGCATAAATCAAAGTGCATAGGAACTTTGGCGTATTCACACAGGGCAGAACACTAATGAGAAGGGTAGACCTGATGATGACAATATGCCATAGTTATGACACAAGACTCTAAGCATGACATAAAAGAGGATGCAAAATTTTTTTTAACATAGTTACACAGACATAAAACAGGGGACTATGAATAGTAATGCTGGTGCATGATGAACCATAACAATTATGGCGAGAGACCCCGCCTTCTAACGCAGTTTTCACTCATTCTTTCTGATATCTTCGTTTGCGCTTTTGGTGCGGGGCTTTGCGCCGTTTTTTTACACTCACTTATTTCTGCGTTGGCAACAGTGGGCCGGGCGTTACCGTAAAGACCGCGGCCATCTGCAGGGGGTTTATCTCAAAACGTCTCTTGCGCATTTCGTCCCATTCTCATTTGGTCCTTCTCGTTTGAACCTTCTCATAAAATCCGAATCAGGTTTTTCTCAACTGGGCCCATTCTCATTTTGCCCGTTATCTGAAAACGTCCCATTCGCATTTGGACATTGCGCATTTCGTCCTATTCTCACTTGGTCCGCCTCGTTTGAACCTTCTCATATGATCCGAATCAGGTTTTTCTCAACTGGGCCTATTCTCATTTTGCCCGTTATCTGAAAACGCACCATTCGCTTTTCAACCTTGCGCATTTAGTCCTATTCTCACTTGGTCCGCCTCGGTGGAACATTCTCATAAGATCCGAATCGTTTTTTTCGCAACTGGGCCCATTCTCATATTGCCCGTTCGCGCAACGACCGAATGGGACTAGCTTGGCAGGCTTCTGCCGTCATTATGCCTTCGCGGCTATGTACGTGAGTCTTACCTTGCTTGGGCACCCAACATACCATCAGATATAGAGTCGTAGTATAGCTAACCCCACCCCTAAGCTTGGTCGAATCCATTTTTCTGCATTCGAAGAAAGGGATACCATCTTTTACCGACAAACATCTCTCGTCACCCCCTCCCCCCCCCCCCACACACACACACACACTTCTCACCCCCAAAAAATACAAATACTACAAGATAACGTAATACGTTTGTACAATGACGCCTGCTTCCCTTTCTCGAAACGAAGGCAAAGAAAAGAAAGAAAACGATGAACACATAACTTGGAAACTCTGTTTGAACAGAAATAGCATACGTATGTGAATTATAGAAGTGGTTGCATTGTCACAAGTCGAGCCACCTCAAAGAAGATGACATTTCGGAATGTGATCTGTCTGCGATAAGTAGTTGGTCTGTTGTTTTGTCAGGCAGTAGCCTTTCTCGACGACCACGACGCACGGCTAAAATCATTGGCAGAGAGCGTAAGCCGGTAGCGTGGCACACACACAAAAGAAAATATTAGTGAATTTATGAATATATACTACCCGAAAAAGCCCAAATTTGGAGTAGAAAGAGCCAGATGTGCTGGGTTAAAGCGAGATATTTTTGAGAATGGTTGTTTTGAGAAGGGCCAAGTGAGAAGGGCGAAAGAGAACGGGCTCAAATGAAGGGGGTTGAAATACGAAGGACGAAATAGGAAAGGGCCAAATGCGACAGGTCAAAGCGAGAAGGTCTTTTTGAGAATGGTTGTTTTGAGAGGGACCAGATGAGAAGGGCGAAACGAGAACGGGCTCAAATGATAACCACCCATCTGCAGGCCGGTCAGAAGGCTTAGACGGGGCGGTGTTTGGAGACCCCTGTGTTAAATAGTTTGTCAGTGAGAGTAAAACAACTGCTCTGTGGGTACTTGACTTTACCTAATATTTGCCGCCATTTCCCAAAATAACTGATGCACCCCCAATTACCCCTAAAACAAAACCTACAAGTTAAAAAAAAAAAAAAGAAGCTGTATATGGGAATGAAAAATTGTGTTGATAAAAGGACTTGTACTTTACTTTGAAAGAATGTTGTATTCATACTACTTTACTTACAGCACGTTTCGCCCCGTGTATTTGCTACTTGAAGCACATACCGTAAAATACCGGGCAAGTGCCCAATCAAAGTTTGGACATGATGGCGAAAAAATGGGGGATGGGCACTTGTCCGGTCATCAATTTTACATATAAATGTATTGTGCATATTTTTCTCAGATCTTACAAATTTGGGAATGGGCACTTAGTGTGGAATGAGGGGATGCACGGCATTCTACTGTAACCTCTTCTTTACTTTGTACTTTACTTCAAGTACTTTTCCAATGCTACTTTACCCAACACTTCCTCAAGGCAGCTTCGTTTGAGGTCTTCTACCCACTATCCTACAATCAAAGCCAACCAGAACTCTGCGTCGTTCTGACATCACTGCAACCCCTGCGCAAGAACCAGACGACTTGCTCTCCGCATTGTCACCTCACTGAAGAATGTCATATACCCAAGGAATTTCAGCAGAAGGGCAAGACTCCCGAAAGAACAAACATCCAAAACAAAGTAGAAGGTGAACACGCTGGTTGCAATTAGACGGCACTGGAAGTATTAACACAAGGAGCAACAAAGTGACACTTCTTACGTTATGCAATTTTATCCGTTCTTGCGTTTATACTTTAACGTCTAAATACAAAAGAAATAGAAGAAAACAAATGTCATTTTGTCTGTTCTTTCGTTTATACTTTAACGTCTAAATACAAAAGAAAAGAAGTTTCAATATACACAAAAGGTTATAGGCCATGAACATTTCCCTGCCTCAGTTCCATTCGGTATATTCCCATGTATAATGTACTGATTTTTGTGAGCTGTGAATTTCCGTATCAAAGTTGTAAATGTGGGCATGCATTCAAGAACAATGTGTGCAGAACAGCCTATTGAGGAGTTGGGTTTGTGCCTGAAGCAACAAACTGTGGGGAGATAAAACCATTACAAAGATGAATGTATAATTGTTTCACAAACAATAGTAATAAGCTAATGACCTATATCAAGGTGCAGCGTGATGGTGGGATACAGCAACAAACTACGTGATAGAGAGAGTGTTCAGAAGAAACCCCGAGAGAGATCACCATTTTGCAACTTCGACGACACATCGCTCAGCGTGCAATCGACGCAACATAAAAAACGGATATAAGTGCATCAAATCTCACGGGCTGCCTTTCCCAGACGGAAGCGAAGAAATCAACGATGGGTGATCTTCCACAACTGCCAACGCTGGAGCTCAACGCACCCCTTGCATCCCTGCTGATAGCCGTGGTAGCCGTGGCGACGCCCCGGAGTCGGCCTCATGTTTCTGGAGAGCGCTTCGCATCTCATTCGATGCTTCCTGTTTGATCATTCCAAGAGGAGAAAAACAACAACCAACGCCGCCGTTATTCGTACACATACACCAACGCTCGAGGTACAGGAAGAGCAAACGTGCAATAAACTGTTACCACATTCGAAATTTCAAAATCGGTCATGACTCATGCGATGGCGCCGAATTCGACAGCTCAGCTGCTTCACTTATCTCCAGAGCTGCTTCTTCAGGAGATTGGTTCATCCGCGCAGAGGAGTAGAAGCAAGAGAAGTTAGAGGGGCGTAGTTATGAGCACAAATCACTGGTTAATTACTGCTAATATGAGTAAACAGACACCACCCGACAATATTTCGAACGTTTCACACGGTGAAACATTACTTTTATTTCCTCGCTGAAACCACTTTACCGCTAATAAAGGATGTAATAATTGAACTAAGAGCTTAATTAGTCAGATTACTAAGGTTGTTTGAGGCAAGAGATGATAAACTCACCGCAATTTTTGTTGCTGGGGCGATGCTCGCGAAGTTATCGAGAACAAAAGCGGATGAGGTGCGCTGGGTGGGAGCGTACGTTTTCGCTCCTTGTTTCGGATTAATCGAAGGTATTGATCACCTGATCCTTGATTATCGGCTTACGCTGACCCCTCTGTAAGTTGAATCAAGGTTCGGATGAAAAAGGAATTTGTTTTGTGAGGTGAAACTTCACACAGACGAAACGAATGGAATGCTTATCTTACCGCCTCCGGGTGAACAGCTGTTTGCCAGGTTACAAGAAAAAAGAAAAGGTAACATCTATCATCATCAAGAATTTGTACGTTTAAAAGTGAAAAAAAACAACATTTATATGCTTTTTTATAGGTTTGTGTTTGTCAGCCTTCTGAATATTTGATAGAGAAGTAAAAACTGATCTACTTCGGAAAAAACCGTCTTTGTGGTTTCGGGAATATTTCGCTTGGGGGCACTCCGGCTCGCCGTCCAAATCGCCATTTTTCTTGTGGCTGTTGCCGTTGCTTGTGCTTTTTTGGAGTTAGTGACTGTGCGTGAATTAGTTTAAAATATGTGGTACGAGATACTGCCGTCCGTCGCGATCATCTCGGTCTGTATGTCATTGCCAAACTTTCTGAGCAAGTATTTGAACCTGGCGGTGGATGGAAAGGTAATGTGTCTGCTCTTCGGAGCCATGACCTTCCGTTGCACCTTCGAAGTGAACCCCAGCAACTTGCCTCTGTTCCGGAGTAATCAATCAAATGGCGTTAATTCTGCTCATGCATTGTAATGCATGGTGGAATTAGATTTTTGTACGATAAAAGACTGGAAGATAACTTATTCGTCGCCACGCAATGTATAGAAATAGCATTGTAGAACCAAACTCCTTCATCATTAGCTTTCTTGGACACCAGGGGAGTAGCTTTCTTGGACATCAGGGGAGCGTACGATAATGTGAGCCAGGAAAAACTCTGGGGTCAGCTGAAGGACTATAACTTAAATGTAAGTTTGGTTAGGCTTCTTCAGCAGGTGTACACAGACAGTAAGATAACATGGGAAGCAGAAACTACACAACCCGCAGCAATAAAGAGAGGGCTCAGGCAGGGCTGTTTACTGTCACCTCTGCTCTTCATGATATATTTCAGTGAAATGCAAAAGAAATTAGAGCAGATCAACTTAGGTTTTAATGTGAGTTATATGGAAGGAGGGAGAAATTTAGTACAGGTAGTACTAGGACTGATGTATGTGGAAGACATAGTACTTATGGCAGATGACCAGGATATGTTACAGGAACTAGCTGAAATATGTGGACAGGAAGGGGACACCTTGGGCATGAGTTTTAGTAGCGATAAGTCGAGTAATGGTGTTTAAGCGAAGAAAAAGGGAACCCCTGAGGATACAAGGCATTGTAATAGAGCATGTAGGAAAATACAAATATCTGGGAGTCTGTCTCAATGAGGGAAGGAAATATCTAGAGGAACATGAGGAGAATACAATTAGAAAAGGGAAAATAAATTAATCTTTTATGAAGCTCAAGGCACTATGGATCTATAATAGGTTTGTAGTGGTCAGAGGTATATGGAAAGGAGCGATGGTACCGGGACTGTCTTTTGGCAATGGGGTACTGTGGTGTGGGCACATTGATGCTTTAGACCCATGTTGTAAAAAAAACTATGTCCAAACTCTGGTCTAAAAACATGCTTCTCGTGCAAGGCTCGTCAAATTATGAGGCGCTGGAGAAATGCAGCATTCTGC
>JAZHYW010011187.1:0-54043 GCA_037355805.1 Ixodes ricinus | reverse complement strand
AGAAAAGAACACGTTTATTCAGGACGCCATACTTTATATACATACACAAGGACACCATGTTGCCAACCGAGCATCTGAAACCGAAACTAGACAGTGTTCAATAATTCACACAATACACAACATATTCCCTTCCTTGAATTTGTTTGGGTGAGCATTGGTTAGTAGGTTATTTTGTTAGTGCATTGTTAGCAGCGACTTGCCCATCAGAGATATACAACCAATATATATACATATATACATCATACAATTTGTACAAACAACATTATACAATTTTTACAGAACTGGAACTGACTTACAGCTCACAATTACAGCAGAAACATAGTATATAAAAAAAACGGAAGGCAACATTAGACATCGTCCCGGAACCTAGCAGGTGGACGCCTGTCCCTGTAGGGTTGGACTCGACGCTCCGGCCCAGATTCTTCAGGCGGTGTAGTTTGCTGGCCCGGCACAGGCTCTTCCTGTGGCGTAGTTTGCTGATATGGCACAGGCTCCTCGGGCGGCACAGGTTCCTGGGACTGCACAGGCACCTCGGGCGGCACAGGTTCCTGGAACGACACACTCTCCTCAGGCGGCATAGTTCGTACTTGCCCCTGAGATGAAGCACTGCGGGGCACCCAGGTGTCACTTGGCTGAATGCAGTCCTGGTCAGCCGGAACTGCAGGCACCTTGCACAACTTGGAGGCGTTCCAAGTACGTCCGTCGTCGAGAAGGAAGGACGACGGGCCACGCTGTTTGACGACCTTTTTTGGACGACTGAAAACAGGATCACCCTTGAAAGAAACGGATGGCTTCTTAACCCTGACGTGGTCTCCTACAGCAACTTTTGTGTTCTTTGCTGCTCTCCTTCTATCGGTGTACTGTTTGCTGTAAAGCTGGTGACGCTTCACTCGCTGTCTCAACTTTGACAGCTCTCTCGCTGGTTCCTCCTCGAGCAACGGTGATGGAAAGCCGACGACGTTCAGCCGTGTTCTTGGCAATCTCCCATGAAGGAGAACAGCAGGGGCAATCCCTGTAGTAGCATGCGGAGTGCACCTGTAGATTCCGAGGTACTCGGTAATAGCCAGTCGCAGCGGGCGACGTTCCAAAACAGCCAGCTGAATGAATGCCTTAAAGGTGCGATTGAACCGTTCTATTTGGCCATTGGCCTGGGGATAGTACACCGATGAATGCGAGAGCCGAATGGACCGTTCTTGCAGAAAGTGGACAAACTCCCTGGACGTGAATTGGGGACCATTATCACACACTACCTCATCAGGGTAGCCTTCTCTGGAAAATACGCTGAGCAAGAACTCCGTTACAGTCCTTGATGTTACTTCCGAGCTGAAATGGACTTCCGGCCACTTGGAGTGGTAGTCGATCAGAGTAATCACGAACCGGCAGTTTTGAGGGGCTCTCTCTAGGGGACCAACTATGTCTATTGCAACCTTCTGCCATGGTCGTTTGGGGAACTCAACTGGTTGCATTGGAGCAGTTGATGTCTTGGCTGACTTGTCGGCTTCCTGGCAAGTACTGCAGCTCTTGATTGCCGTCTCTACTTGGTTGTCCATTCCAGGCCACCAGAATTGTTCTCGAAGCCTTGCCTTGGTGCGAACGATTCCTGGGTGGCTTTCATGCGCCGTAGCAACGAGCTGGGCCGACAGAGACGAGGGAACAACCAGCCTCTCTGCTCTTAGCAGGACTTCATCTACCACTGACAGTTCTTCTCGAATTCGGAAAAACGGCAACAGGTTTTCAGGAAGGCTTCGGTGCGGAGGCCAAGAACCGGTGACGTAGGACTTCACTTGAGTCAGAACAGCGTCACTCAGAACTGCTTGTTGGAATTGTTCCATGGTGATACACGTAGGCTCAACAAGGCAGACAGCTTCTTCCTCAAAAACCAGCTCGGAGTCTTTGGTCGGGGCGGGAAGACGAGACAGAGCGTCCGCTACACTGTTCTGCGCACCTTTCTGATACTCGACTGTGAAATTGTAGCAGAGCAGTCTTGCACACCAGCGTGCGACCCTAAGCGGACGTCGTCCCAAACCACGTGAAGACAGAAGCGAAACCAGGGCTTGGTGGTCTGTTCGCAGAGTAAATGGGCGTCCCCAGAGGAACACATGCCAGTGTTCACACGCCCAAATGCAGGCCAGTGCTTCTTTTTCGCCAACTGCATACTTCCTTTCAGCAGGTGAGAGGGTGCGCGAAGCAAAAGCAACGGTGCGAAGTGTCTGGCCCTGTCGCTGCTGGAGAACGGCTCCTAGTCCGCATTCAGATGCATCTGTCGAGACTACAATTGGAAGAGCAGGGTCAAACATATGAAGCACCAGGTCAGAAGAAAGCAGGAGTTTGACCTTGCAAAAGCTGGCATCAACCTGTGAGGACCACACGAACGGTTGGTCCTTGCGAAGAAGAGCTCTCATTGGCTCCACGACTTCAGCTAGGTGAGGAACGAACTTCGAATAATAGTCCACGAGACCTAGAAAGGAGCGGAGCTCTGCAGCCTTGGTTGGAACAGGCGTGTTCACGATTGAATCTACCTTTTCTGGGAGGGGCGAAATGCCTTGGGCAGTCACCTTGTGACCTAGAAATGTCAACTCTGTGACATTGAAAACGCATTTGTGATTCAGTTTGAGGCCTGCATCCTTGATGCGTTGCAGGACTTTGGCCAGGTTCTGCAAATGTTCCTCCGACGACTTGCCGAAGACGATAACGTCATCAATATAAAAGAGGACGCCAGGACAGCCATGGAGAATCTGCGACATCAGGCGTTGGAACGCCGCTGGTGCTGAGGCTAACCCAAAACAAACTCTTTGAAACGGAACAAGCCGTCGTGGGTGATGAAGGCTGTTAAGTCTCTACTGTCTTTGTGCAGGGGGACCTGGTGGTAGGCTGAAGCTAGGTCAAGTTTTGAAAAGTGAGTGGCTCCCACCAGTGCATGAAGCAGCTCTTCCATGTGTGGCAGGGGGAACATGTCGGGAACGATGGCCTTGTTGGGTTCGCGAAGGTCCACACAAAGTCTAATGCTCCCATCTCTCTTCTGAATGACAACAATGGGAGAAACCCATTCCGACGCTTCGATGCGTTCGATGATGTCAAGGCTTTCCAAGCGCTGAAGCTCAGCTGACACCCGAGGTCGCAAAAATAAAGGCAGGCGACGAAGCTTTGATGCTACGGGCTTAACCGCAGAGCGAGTCTTGACTTTATGAACAAAGCCTTTGGCGAGGCCCAAGTCTGAAGTGAAAAGAGGCTTGAAGTGAACAAGGGCTGAAGGCAGTGGCGGAAGGGCGACAGCATTGGAGGTCTGTTCCTCAGGGACGGAGGACGCTTGAAGGCATTGCATAGTGGACCCTTCAATGCGCAAGTTCAGAGCCTTGATACCATCAATACCAATGAGCGAAGTTCCATGCTCCACAACGTAGAAGAGAAGTTGCGCCTTGCGTCCTTGAAAGGAGACTTCGGAGAAGAAGCAACCTCGAACTGAAATGGGCCTTTTCGAGAAGTCTAGCAGGGTAACGCGCGGAACAGGCAGAAGAGCTAGACCCGGAAAGTGTTCGTCGAATACTCGTTTCGACAAAATGGACACTGATGACCCAGAGTCGACTAGAAGTTGCAAGTTAACCTGCCCGACTTGAACATCGATATGAATTCCGCAGGTTGTAGGACGCTGAAGAACGAGGACCTGAACGGCGTCATCCTCCGACGAGTTGTCGACCACTACCTCGTGAACGGTCGACTGTGAGCGTTTCTGGTTGCATACTTTTTTGAAATGTCCAATGCGACCACAAAATAAACAGCGTTGTCCCTGTGCTGGACAACGATTCCATGACGCGCGGTGCCGACGAGAGCCGCAACGGAAGCAGTGCGGCGAATGTGCGCGTGGTGCAGAAGGCGAGCGACGGCGGTCGCGGCGGTCACGAGATGAGGGGCGGTTCCCTTGAGCAGCGCGTGACGTGGTAGCGCTTCGGGGAACATGCTGCTGGTGACTTCGCGTAGCGTGCCGTGAACGTGAAGAATGTGAAGGCGGCTCGGAATACTTGCTAGGACGCGCCGACACTGGTTGTACGGACGCGGAAAATTCTTTCATTTGTTCGGCCGCTTGTTCTTGTTGAAGGGCTATCTGGACTGCGGTGGAAAACGGTAGCGACGAACCTTCCAGCAACAGGCGTTCACGAACGCGGTTAGAAGACACGCCGGTCACGAATTGGTCTCGTAGTGCCTCTTCTTGTGACGCGAAGCAACACGGCGTTGCGAGCTCACGTAGCGCGGCAACAAAGTCATGAACAGACTCGCCTGGAGATTGGAAACGCCGATGGAAGCGGTGTCGCTCGATGACCAGGTTGCTGGTTGCAGCGAAGTGTTGGGCCAAGGAAGCGACGGCGATGTCGTACTCGTCCGGCTTGCTCGTTGCATCTTTGCCGGTGTCCTGGGCGGTGCTTGGAAGCTTCGTGTCTGGTAGTGTGTTGAAAATTCGCTGGCCTTCGGCTCCCAGACAGTGCAGCAGAAGGGCCTTGCGTCGCTCCGGGGAAATTCGGCAGCACCAGACGCAAGCAGGTAGACGTTGAACATGCCATGCCACTGCGGCCAGGGCACGGACGGGCGTCCCGGTGTCGGCAGGAACGGTTCCGGAGGGGCGAGACCGGCGAAGGCCATGGCGAGGCTCGTTAGGGACGGCGCCGTTTACGCGCTACAGTTCGAAGAAGGGGAGGACATCCTCGTCGCCATGTAATGACGAGCCCAGCAGCCGACAGAATGCCAAACAGAAAAGAACACGTTTATTCAGGACGCCATACTTTATATACATACACAAGGACACCATGTTGCCAACCGAGCATCTGAAACCGAAACTAGACAGTGTTCAATAATTCACACAATACACAACAATGACGTCAGGTGCAAGGCATGTATACACGGCTTGGATTGACGTCGCATCAGCCGCCATCGCTCCATACCATGCTCCTATGCCCATAACTTCTGCAGCATACATTTGGCACCATCGAATTTGTTCTTTTGGCAAGGCTTGCCGAGAAGGTACAAGCTCAGGATAATGGTGCGGAGCAATGGCGGCTGGTACGGTGCCATATGAAATCACGTGCAAGGCATGTAACGCAAGTTCATCCATCATTTTATTGTTATGAGCTATCTGGCGTGTGCTGAAGGCAAGTACTCCAAGGATTCACATGACACCCTCAAATGCGTAGTGCACGGAAGCTTATGTAAAGCACAAGTTTGTCTGCTTTTTGCACAAGGGTTGTGATCGTGTCAGAACGCCGGGCTCTTATTGGCTGATTGAACACAAATAGTGGGTAGACCTCAAGGAATCTAGATTTGAGGTCTAGGCACTGTCGTTTCAATCAAAGCCAATCACGGCACGGTGTCATTCTGACGTCACCGTAACTCCTGCGCAAAAAGCAGACGACTAGCTCTCCACATAAGTTTCATCATGCTGACATTGGAAGCCACGTGTGTGAGAAATAAATGTGTTCAACAAAAACTATAGACAAAATGTTGGATTAATGTCACATGAAAGCACCCTATACATGCCTTGCATGCGACATCACACTAGGGGAGGACAGGGTCCCTCACCGTGCTGGTGAACCTCACACGCGCTCATGCACGTACCAAGGTGTAGGATGCCGCTAACTGCCCAGATCTGCGCTGGTGTGCGTACGTCTGGAGTATTATATTGAAGTATTATAGATGTTCGGATAACACAGTCTGGTTGTTCACGGTAATGAATTCTCTTTCCTAAAGAAGCGAGGTTTTCCTGATCGTCGAGGTTAGCATATTTGGTCCTTCCCCTTCTGTAGGAATAATACAGATTAATATTATTATAGCTCAATATCGCACTTTCTCCTCCTTTGCTTGGCAAGCAAGCGCCTCTTTTAACCCGATTCTCTACCAAAGCCGGCGAATCACCGGGCGTGCCGTCAGGGGCCATATTGCCAAAGCCAGCGGTTCGCCGGGCTGCATGAATTTCCGTTTTTAAAGAGATCATTCATAGATGACACGCTACGTAGATCTGGGGTAGTGTAGTTAGATACATTGCCAACAGATGGTGAGAGTTGCTGTTCGCTTCGTTTGTCTGAGCTTGTTCTTTTGTGTGTTGTCTTTCCCGCTCGACCGCTGCCTGCTTGGAGAAGATGGCAGCATCCAGTGTACAGTGAGGACTTTCTGACGATGAAATCATAGATATCCTCTTCGACAGCAATGATGACGGGACGTCTGGTGAGGATAGTGAGTTTTCGGAGCCTTCTGTCGACGACGGGAGCGATTCCGACAGCAGTTCCAAGTCCGAATCACAAGATAGCACTGGTTGTGCAACGCCTAGGTGACTGAGGATGGAGTTCTTCAAGAATGTTTTTTCAAACGGAAGAATTTGTGAGGGCCTAGTGATTTATAGGCTTGAATGAACCACTCAAGCATGTAAATAAACATGTTTTTTTTATTTTCTGCACTGAGTTTTACTGTAAAAGCTTATTATACAAGCAAAACTGTCACGCCTAGTGCGGCCCTGTTTTAGGGGAAAAACATGCGGCACGGACGGCCCGGCAGCGCGCAACGCAAGTGGTAGCCAATGGGTTAAAGGGACATCGAACAGAGTGTGTGCAGAGTCGAGACACTGCTCCCATCCCCACAGGCACAGGTGGCTGCACTACAGCACGGACGACCCCCGACCAAAGTGCCCCCGTTGCCCACAAGTGGTTGGCCGAGCACACCGAGAACCTGACCGGCACCAGCCAGGCCTACGTACCGTACAGCACCGTGAGGCCCAAGATCCAGCCATGGGTGCCTCCGGCACCCAAGAAGTGACGGGGCGTGGCAAGAGTCTGCACGGCACACTGCAGGTCTTCGTCGGAAGTAGCTTAATGGGGGCATTTTGTACATAAGGTAGTTGATCTAATAAAATGCCATCACCGAACTGCATGTCGTACCATAGGATGCCACCGGGAATGGAAACCGGAGATTCTCGAACTTTGCATCTCGAGGGATCTCCCCCATCTTTCTGGATCGAGTCGAGAAACCCTCCCGGCCTTGGCATTAATGCGATTCAGCAGCGTAGAGGCTTCTGCACTGGCGCATTCCAGGGAGTGCTTGGCTCATGGTTATGTATGAGTGAGTGACCTATTGTGCCTTGCCGAGCATTTAAATTCTCTTGCGTTCCAGCTGGTGGAATTCTTTTTGGATATAGTCAATAATAATAATAAGGCTTCATTCAGACTTCCGAGTTTTGGCTGTTGGAGCAATATCTTCAGTTGCCTCAAAGCGCACACTCAAAAACTTTGTATTTAATTAAGATGAAGTCTGAAATGTCCAAATTGAATTCTTGGCTGAAAGTCTGGTATACATACACTTCGCTTGCGCATCATTTCTGGTTTCCAGATTTTTAGCATACCACCAGAACATTGTACGACTACACCGATTAGCGAAAAAACATTACGACCACCAACCTAGTACCACGTTGATTCATCTTTGGCACGCAAAACAGTAGCGACTTATCTTGGCATGGATTCCACAAGTCCTTTGTTAGTGCCTCAAGTACGATAGTATAAGATTTGTAAGCACAGTTCATGCAATTCCTGTAGATTACAAGTAGGTGGTTTGCGAGCTCAGAGCTGGCACCCCATTACGTTTCGGATGTGCTCAATAGGACCAATATTCAACGAGTTAGGTGGCCGGGACATCAACTGGAATTCAACATCATGCTCTTCGATCCCCTGTACCACCATTCTGGCCTAGTGACATGCGAGTGTTTTGTTCTGTTGGAACGTTCCGGTGGGTAAGACGAGCCACAAATGAGTGTAACTGGTCAGCAGTGGTCTTGACATCACGATCTGCCCTTTTTCAAAGTCGCTTAGATTAGCAGCTTTTCCAATTACACGCACACGGAGTCGACAAAATGACATCTCTTTATCCCTGGCAGCTGTTATCCACCATCCGCAAAAGACGTCAGATAATGCGGATGGTGGTCAGCTAGGCGCGCTCATTTCCACAATGTAGGAGCGACCATAATATTTTGGCTGATCAGTGTGTGTTCCATCTATACTTTAAACTGGTGGGTGCATAGGTTATGAACATGCCAAGGCAGGAGTGAGTATAATCAGTGTTGGGTAAAGTACATCCAAATTGCAGGAAGATGTTTGCCTTTAAGAGTGGAATGCAACAGCTAAACATATAAACCCCCGTTCGTTCCCAAGCCGTCTATGTGTGGCCTAGTCGGTAGCTTGTCTGGCTCGCAACCGAAGGTTTGTGGGTTTGAATCCTGCCTCCACCTAATATTCTTCAAATTTCTTCTTTAAGGCAAATGAATTACTTTATGAAGTGGAATCATTTCAGACGTGCGGTGACCTTTAATTCACATTACGTCATGTTTTAATCACTTTCATTCGATGCGTGACGTCACATTTCACGTGAGCTTTGTGGGTTGCTTCATATTCCAGCACGAGGTCATGTGGCTGTGATGTCATGACCCTATCGACCAATCGGGATTCTTCCATCCCACTGACACCGCATTTTCTGCGTCACAAGCTCCATAATGCTATCGCATTGAAAGTTCTTGAAGTAAAATACAAAGTAAATGAGAATATCTACTTCAAATAAGGTACTATAAACACAATGAATTTTCAAAGTACAAGTACTTTTTTTAATACAATCCTTCATGCTGCCCTTTCATTCCTCTATACAGGGAGAGGGGGTTTACTGGTACGCTTTGGGGATAATTGGGGGCACATTAGTTATTTGCAGAAATGACAGCGAATATTGGACAAAGTCCAATGGCCAGAGAGTAATTGTTCTCAGAAGTGCCGCCGAATTTAGAAATCGCTCCGACTTCCGAGTTCGGTGCCGCTTGCACTGGATTGTACCCAAGGGTGTTAAACATACTAGAAAAGAGCCCGACATCCACCCACAACTTCCGCAAGCAAACCTCTCGCGGAGGAGTGTTTTCTCCTAATATTTGTAACCTCCTCGCTTGCGCTGACCAAGCGAGAAGTAGCAAGAGTTCGAAAGGCTTGGGGAAGCCGCCCCAGTACAAACAAAGTGATGAGCCATCTGCACACGTTTCTGGTGAAAGTAGAATATCCCTCCCAGTATTTCTTCAGGGTTCACAAAGCATCGTTTCGTGATAGAAATTTAACAAAACCAAGTTTGGGAAATGTACTTTGAACTCGGGAGTTGTACTTTCCTCGAAAAGTACCAGAAGAAAATACTTTACAAGTTTTCTAAACCTACTTGAAGTACTTCCTAACACAGAGTATAATGCTACGCGAAATAAAGCTATTTTACTTGGGTTGCATATCACATAGCCAGAATTGATTCCTGCAACTCTTACACCCTTCCATACAAACAAGCGCTAGGTTGTTGCATATCGCATAGACCCATCAGAGATGTTTCTAGCACAATAAACTCCTACAGAACCAGCACAATAAGCCTTTAAGAGCTCAGAAATAAAATACTGAAGCAATGCAAGGTCCACCATTTCCATAAAATAGAACTACTCTCTGAATGCACAAATACAATTCAACGAGAAGACTTCTGCAATCTAGTAATATTACTATACCTCACTTCAGCTGAAGTCCAGATGCAGCCGACGCTACAAGCTAACGGGACAAATCGAGCCGAGTCAAAAGTGCAAGTCCCTAGGCCTTTTCTGTTTTCGATTGGTTCAGCAATGACAGAACATGTACAGCAGCACGACACCAGGATTATACGCTTTTGATGCTGTCCGATTGGTCCCATCAGCTAGTAGCATCAGCTGCATCTGGACTCGAGGCAAAATCAAGTATAGAGTTCTTTTAGGACTTCAGTTCCCCACTGGGGTCTGGATGTTTTTCATTAACTGGTGTCATTATTGCCAGTGCCACTCCCAAAATGTTTTTTTTTTGCTTATTAATGAGAAACAAGCTTTACACTTTTATTAGAACAATGCTTGTGAAGTGAGTATTAGATTGCAGCAGGCTGGAGGTCACGTGGAGCCAAGAGTCTCTGAAGCCCTTTTGCCACCTTGCCATTCATCTTAAAAACAAAGTTCCAGATTACTATATTGAATGGAAATTAAGCTGTATATGCAATATTTACTACAAATAACTGCCCCCAGAGCTTAGAGAACTAAATTTGCATCACCAGGCATCCAGTAGGTTTGCTCTGAGTACAACTCTTCTGTTCAGTGCAAGGCATTTAAACATGCTAAACTTCAAAGTTTTATGGTTTTACCCTGTCAAACTTTGCATCAAGATTACATTAAATGGTGATTAGCAATATTACTTGTCAAAAAATAAAGTATAGGAAAATAAAAGAAGCGAGAGCTTTTACATGCACAAAACTAAAGCAGCCATCTTTATTAACATTATGTACAAGTTATAGAACACTTCTGTACAAAACAGCGCACTGCAGATCACACCTGCTAGTCACAAATGTTTTAAGGGTCAAATCACAGCGTGTCTCGGTCGGGTAAATAAACATTAGTCAGATTGTGAAAGAATACATTGATTCGTTGTGCGCACATTTCTGCACAAGGCATTGGAGTGAAGGCGGTATGCTACTACGGGACTCATCTGATCAGCAAATGTGGCGACAATAAATATCCACAAACAACTGCACACTTTTGGTGACAGCATCGACGCCTCTCGGAGGTACCCGTCGTCTGCAAAGAATAAAGGGGACCGTGTGATTCTGCATCCTTCCTCAAGCTTCTCGCCCACAAGCCGAAAGCTAGTTTCGACAAGTTTAGCACCGTACGTCTCCAGGAACGATCAGAACTGCATTTGTAGACATGTCACGACTGAGCTATCCAAGAAATGCGTGTGCTGTCTGCAGTTAGTACACAATACGAGAGGCGGGCAGGAGTTTCAGCATGTGTTGGACATGGAGGGAACAATACTACTAAGGCACATTTTAAAAGTCCGGTTTTGATCTTCGGTTATAAAATTATGGCTCTAGCATGACAGCTTTGACTTGGGCGCACATTGGTTCACATTAATGTAGTGGGGTGGGAACAGTCAATGTTGGAAGGCACACACAGATTTAGGCACAAAAGTACACTCCTTGTTTTTGCATTACCGTCATGATGCGACTAAAAACTCGACAATACCACAACACTTAATTACAAATACAGCAGGTAACAACATTTGAACACATATGAAGGAGAAACATCGATATGGGTAAGATTAAAAAAAATGATAGTGGAGTAGCCAGCTACATTTTAGAATGGCCCACATCTCCATTTATTTTATATATCGAAGGGGGGGGAACTGGTCAAAGTATCCAAGTCACTATCTTCCCTAAATTTAGACTAAATTTAACAGATAAATCTTTCTAAAAATACTTAGTTTTTGGAAGAGTGGAACATTGCCATGGCTAATTTTCATCAGTTACATGAAACTGCAGCTTGACTGATGGCAATGCTTGAGTCACAAAGCCTCCTTGGAAAAGAGCCTGGCTTAAAATTTGGAAGCCACCCCTTGAGAACCCTACCTCCCTTTGTATATGCTAGTGCAGTGTCAACACAATCTCGCAAGTCTACTTGAACAGTGAGCTAAAACAGTCGCCTTTAAAATGTCTATGTGCACAGAAAACAGTTGCCACGTCGCTTGCACTGTTGGTCACCCCATTGCACAGGCAATAACGAGGTTCTTTCTGGACCTTGGGTAAAACCTACAAAATATTCTACTCCCCGAGCCACTAAGAAACCTGCATAGAGTTACTTTTCATTTGGCATCTCTAGTTACTGCCTCGATTAAAAACAACCACACAAACGAGCCTTGTGCGGGACTGATCACCAACTAGCCCTTATGAAAGGAGCACCGTCTGATGCAGCGGTTTCATGACCGGCACATACCACAGATGGCCGGAGTCTCGTGAACAAGCAGGGAACGCCAAGGCCAGTTGCAAGCTTACACTGAACTCGTGCTCCTTCACAATGTAGCCAGTCTATCGGAAGAGCCGTTTCTGCGAGCTTACGGCAACGCGTGCACCGCACAGCCGTTAAAAGGCGGTGTTAGGTGCCAACAAGAGAACACAGAGGGCGGTCCCTAAGAGCGCTCACTCCGAGCTCACGCTCAGCCCAGAGCCAGGGAGAGCCATCTCGTACTTGTCCTTGGCACGCAGCAGAGGTCGCCGGTTGGTGTGGCCCAGGTTCTGGCTGGCCGTGATGACCAAGCAGTTTGAGAGGGTCGAGTCTTCGCTCAGGCTGCGGTCCCGCTGCCGTACCTCGACTCCCTCCAGGGCCAACTCCACGTCCCCCAGCAGGGGCCTCCGCTGGGGGTCACAGGCCTAACACTGCTCCATCAGGCGCCAGCAGTCCTCCTCAAACTGGGGCAGGCGCTCTGGGCGGGCTCCTGCGAGACAACGGACTGTTGGGGATCGGCCTCTCCGGAAACTTCCCTCAAGACCCATCTTTGCCCCAGCATGTGCCTTCAACTCCAATCTCTGTCCTGCCGTGTCCCATCAAAGCCAATCTTTGTGCAAACATGTCCGATCAAGGTTAACCTTTGTGCTAACATGTCCCTTCAAGGCCAATCATTGTGCTAACATGTCCCATCAAGGCCAATCTTTGTGCTCACATGTCCCTTCAAAGCCCATCTTTGTCGCAACATCTACTGGACCCCTCTTTGTTGTAACATATCTTTCAAGGCCCATCTTTATCCTTATATGTCCGTTCAAGATGCATCTTTGTCCCAACACAGTGATGCAACCTGCATTGGACCTTTTGTAGCAGGATTTGTACCAGGCATAATATTGGTTTGGAGCAGTGACCAACATTTTTCGAGCAGGCGCCAACATCTCTTAGCTCGCTACTTCAACATAAAAATGTGATTGCATTGCTAAACGAGGTCATATCTGATAGTGATTGAGAGTTTCTGATACTGAAGCATATCACTTGTTAACTTTTGCAGTAAAAACAGATAGGACACGAAAAAACTTGCAGCCTTGTTTAGAAATGAGGCTCAGATCAAAGTGGGTTTGATTAAAATAAGTATTAAGAAACACTTTGAAAAATAAGGCCTAGAACAACACTTCAATTGAGATAAGGCTTCTTTCTTCCTCCCTCTTTTACATTCGGGAGGAATTTAGCCTGTAAATATAATTCCCGTAAAATTCTGGAAAAAATCGGCGTATCTGCTGAAACAACTGACTCAAAGGTTACCCCAAGACCAAAATCTTTGAGAACTCTGGTTCTAGGCAGTGTTGAGTAAAATGCATCTAAAACTACTTGAAGTACATAGTAAATGAGAGGTTATGTACTTCAAGTAAAGAAGTAGACTGGGTGCAATGTACTTGAAGTACTATACATACAACATACTTTCAAAGTAAAGCACAAATACTTTTAACACAACCTTTCATGATTACCTTTCATACCCCTATACAGTTTCATATTTACCGTAAAATACCGAGCATCCGCCCATTCCACACTAAGCGCCCATCCCTTAATGTTGTAACATCTGAAAAAATATGCGCAGTACAAATATAGATAAAATTTGTGACCCAACAAATGCCCATCTTCACTTTCTGGTGAATATCTCCAAATTTTGAGCGGGTGCTTGATCGGTACTTTACGGTATATTTTTAACTGGCACAGCGCGGCAGTTTTAATAGGAGCTTGTGCGGATGTTGTGACATGACCCTATGCCATGCCGCCACGTCCCAGCATCCGTGCAAGTTGTTATGTTGTTATGTAAACTCCCGCGCTGTGCCCGTTTTCATAGCTCATGTGTGACCTACTAGAGCCCCGTTGAGTGCGCTTTTCACCGAGCACCGGTGCACTGCGGAGAAGCAACACCTGCAGAAGCAAGCTTTGCGAGTGTTGCGTCTCTGCAGTGCACCGTAGAGTTATCTCCAAGAGGCAGAACACAGGCATGTGTTCCACTTGGCAGGAGCCTCTTGCAATGCTATAATGCTTCCCTATTCCAGTCTCATTAAGTACATTGAAAGCATACACCTGCATCCTTCAAACAAGGTCAACGAAACCCTTGACCCACAAGAAGGCAAACATGCAAATTTAAGCAAGTTTGGAACACGGCATCGCCTCTTACTTGCTCACAAAACGTTCGACAAAAACATGCTGATGTACTCTTGCTGGGATGTTCTTGGGAACAAGCATAGGGTGACGTTGCCTGCCAAATCTGTTGGATTTCCGCATTAATCTTTGAATAGACTATAAACTCAACTCAACTGGAACGATGGGCTTGTACAGGGGCTCTCAAATGAACGCCCGATAATAGAGGAATGGCCGTACCACACTATGCTTCATTCCACCAGTACCAAGACACCCCCTCCCCCCAACGTCTCGGTACTGATGGAATGAAGCATAGTGTGGAAGTCTACGACCTTGTAAGTAGTGATGCACACACTACGGAATGTTTGATGCATAGTTACAGATTGACGAATGGCTCAGATTTTCTAAAAACGTGCTGGAACTGGACAACAATTTCCTTGCAGAGAGGAGTGGCCAAGGAAGCAGAGGAGCTTGGGGAACCCTCGAAAATACTTTGGAAAACCCCTCGAGTCATAGAAAACCAGTACGAGAGCTCGTGCATCTATCTCGTATAGAAAGTGTTTTACTGCAGACAGACGACAGCCACTCAAAACGCTGTTCCCATCCTTTTTGGCTGCATTTCACCGAGGGCACCCGGTTGGTTTGGCAAACGCGAGTCGTCGTCGCCGTGCAAGTACCTTTGCGGACGCACGACCAAAGCTGGTCCTTGGTCTGGCACTGCTCAAAGACGTAGGGCAGCTTGACGTGGCCCGCACAGATGTACCAGAAGAGGATGCCAAAGGCATACGTGTCCACGCTGTTGTCGTAGCGGCCCGTGAACAGCTCGGGAGCCATGTGAATGGGCGTGCCCACGATGCTGCCAGACATCATGGCCTCTGGCTTGCAGAAGCCCAGGTCTGTGAGCTTGGCACGGTTGGACCTGTCCAGCTGCACAACCGGGACAGGACAGAAATGTGGCCATCAATGCAAGTCAACAAAGAAAGAGGTCACGAGCAGCGAGGGTGTAGAAGCATTGAGCGCGACAGTTGGCAGAAACAAGCAATCGCTGGTTTTCCCAGTCCTTTCAGAACTGAAATGCTGTCGTGAAAACTGGTATCGGGGTCAACCGTGGTGTTTGTCCCAAGTGTGAGCTCAGGAGGCGAGGTTCGAATGTGCTACTGTGCGAGAGCAAAATATGCGCGAGTGCCATTTCTGCCAAGTGCTCCGCAGCATACAGTAACGTGTTCTACAGTGTCGCACGGCATACGTGAGCTACGGTGTTGCGTGGCGCGCGGTAGTGTCGCAGTGCCCTGCAACATACGTATGCAAACTGAAGCCACAGGGAAAATGAATTTAGATCAGAAAGACAATGCCTTTTCATCGTTTTGAGCCAATTACACAGCTAGAGGGAACAAGGTCCAGCATGGCAGTATGTACAACTTCACACCACCACAAAGGAAGTAATAGCACCATGCATGCTGCATTTAGGTATTCCTTGGTTTCTGTTGGCAACACAGCAGTGATAATATCCCTTAGTGATGCAATCATGCAGAATTCCTTCTCTGGCCCCCATTAGTTCTCTTACTGCTGGATGCAGTTCCATGCATTGATTTATGAGTCAAGTTCTTACAAGCTCCAACAGTCCCACATTCCCTACTGAGACAGCCATTAGTATTTAAGAAAACATGACGATTCTGAAGATACACACTGTACATTCCATATTTTCTCATGTATAATCCGCATGAAAATTTGTAGAAAATTAAAGGCATAGTTGGGGTGCGGGTCATACGCGAAGTTTGGCGGTAAGCGCGGCAATTTGCGCGTAGCCGTACGGATAGATCCCCTAAGTACCTCTTCTCCAGTCCCTCCTAGGGACTTTCTTCTCCCCTGCCTTATCGTTTTTTTTTCGGGTAGCCATTTCTGCTTTGTTTTTGCACGCTCCGAGACGTCGGTCGCCACTCCACGCTGTCGTCGAATCCGTTGCCAAAGAAATGGGAAACCAAGTGGCAGGTTGGAACTACAACCTGCCACGCTGACAAGTCACGCGCGCGAGAATGCGAGAATGGAATGGCGGTCTGAAGACTAGCGCATACCCCGAGCTTGAAAAAATGATAGCAAAGTTCATCAAGGAAAGAAGAGGTCGCGGTCAGTCCGTGTCGACGAAGATTCGGCATCAAAGCAACTTTTCTAGAAAAGATGGTGCATAAGTTTCAAAACGGACAGCATTAGCATCACTTTGACAGAATAGACGACGATGCTATCTTCAACAAGGCACCAGCACGAGTGTATTTAAAATAAAGGTATGGTTCCTAGCGAGATCTGGACAATACTTTGAGTGGCTAGTGCACATCTTTTTTATGCGAGGAATTTTAAAATTTTCCAACAGTAGCAAGCTGGGGTTGCGAGTTATATGCAGCGGCAGGTAATATACGCGAAAATACAGTATCACCAAATAACAAAGGGGATCCGCTAGAAAACTCTGCCACGCCAATTCCAATATCGGCCACAAGAGTTTTCCAACATGTGCACCGGTTGTCTGCATTTAATTTCTAAACGTTACACGCACATTAAAGATGAGAGGAAAGTGAAACCCACCAGGACATTCTTCAGCTTGATGTCTCGATGCACCAACCCCTGGCTGTGTAGAAACCGAATGCCTTGCACCACATCAAGTGCAACCTGCATATGCCATGCAGGATTTCAGACATCAGTCTAATATGGGCATCAGACAAATATGCAATAGAGGATTTCAGACTACAGTCAAGTTACCAGAAAGAACTTTCACCAATCTCAAGACAACACATGTAAGCAAACAACACTATAGGTATACATACCTTGAGGATAAAGTGGCAATGCCATATTTGTCAATAATCAGAGGAAAGTACTTAACTGTCACCTAAACAGGGCAACATGCATCTACAGCAACCTAGGAAAAGCAGGCAATTTAGATCAGTTCCTCCACTGACCTTCTGCAACAAACTGAGGGGGCTGCATGCAATAGTGGCACAAGTTCGAAAATGCAGGTCCTAGAGAGGTCTTCCATCCGTTGCTCTTGCACTGGTCAAGGTTAAGACTGATTTCTATTCGACTTAATGGAAACGAATGTCTGGAATATTACATCAGTAAAGACAATGGTGGCACAAGTATGACATACACCTCTGGGAATGTAAATAGAAGAAAATATGAGTCAACCTGTACCGTTTATTGCATGCAGCACCTCAACGGGTCCTCTCCACAACATTGAAAAAAGGGGCGGCTAGCCACGGAATGTCAGCTTGGCAACAATGATCACAAAAATGACCATCGACGATGCAAGCGTACACTTCTGGTCGACGCTTTGAAGTATCTAGTTCAAAGTGTCACTAAAAAGTATGACGCTGAAAGTATTTCTTTCATCGTCATAAATAATGCTAGTTTGTTCGTCTTCCATTCAGTAAAGTTGCACGTGCCACAACAGCCACAACATACTGTCGACGAGACACCTAGGAACCCGTCATGAAAATGGTGCGTTTTTTCACTTAACTGAGCAACACGAAAGACTAGAACATTTAACTTAGTACATAATAGTAAATGGAGTGACATCGACGACATACAAATTAAGCCCATTAAATACGTTTTGGATATACAGTCAAACCTCGATGTAACAAACTTCTATGTACACGAAACCCCCAATGTAACGAAGTACATAACTTTTCTAACCGCAAGTGTATGCACGCCATGTATTTTTGACTTCCATGTAAAGAAGTCCCGTTTGCCGAAATTTCAATGTAACGAAATTGCATGAACAATTTGTCACAAACTTTTGAGTCCCAAAGGAGATTTCGGGAAGCACATGCTCTGAAATGGGCCCCCAATAGAACGCAAAGGGTGAAATGGGCCGAATCTGGCGAGTGTGGTGTACAGAACGGCAACTAGAGGACACTAGAGCCGCCGCCGTTTCGTCCGTCGGCTTCGTTCGCGCTGCGTAGTTCGTTTCGAGGCCTAACTAAAAGCATGCGTTTCTCATTGTCCTGGGCGATGGAGCCTTGAAGCTGATGGAGCCGCCCCTAACAACGTCGGCCTCAATGACTTTCTATACGCCGACTCCACTGTCATTGCGACGGAGGAGGTGACCACCGAGCGAAAGCTAGCGATGTTTGTGGGAACTCGCGAAACGGGGACGACATCGAGCCTGATGAGCAAGACACCTGCTATGTGCCCAGTAACCGTGAGGTGGTGGACGCGGTCAATGTCTTGAGGCGGTTCGCGATCACACAGCAAGACGAAGACGCAATGCAGGCTGTCTGGCTATGCAAACGGCGTGTGATGCCAATAATAATGCCAAGATGTGGCCCAGAAAAAGGTGACGGACTACTGTCAACCGAAATAGAGGCATCCTCGGCGAGTTTTGTGCACCCAAGAAACATTTGTGGAAACTTTCTTAAACGTTAGCCTCGAATTTCTATGTAGCGAAATTTCAATGTAACAAAGTAAATTCCGAATTTTACCAACTTCGTTACATCGAGGGTTGACTGTATTAGCACCTGTATTATCCTTCATATATATACTTTTTATCTCCACTGGAACCTTCCCTCACCATATGCAAATGGCCAAAGCCTTTCTTTTCAAAGGCAGAAACAAAAATGTGCAATCAAATTACAGGCCCATTTCCAATTTACCGCTGTTTTCTAAGTGTTTTGAAAAAAATCATACATAGCATAATCACTTTTTGTAATCAATTTTTTATTCTTACACCCTCACAATATGGTTTTCGTAAGGGACGATTGATTGAACTTGCCCTACTAACACAAAAAGAAATAATCATGAAATCATTTGAAGAAAAGCGTATTACTCTTGGGGTTTTTGTAGACTTTTCCAAGGCCTTCGTATTAATCATACTACTTCACTTAAAAAACACTTGATTTCTATGGCTTCCGTGGTATAACACTCGAGCTGATAGCTTCATATTTAGAATTTCGTCAACAGTCTGTCATCGTCAGTAATCAGTGTTTCAACTCACTACCTCTAACTGCCGGTCTTCCTCAAGGAAGTATATTGGGGTCCATTGTTTTTTACCACAACCTCGTGATAGGGCCATCTTTCATTGAAATAGTTCATTCTGCTAAAACTTTAGGTGTAATTTTTCAAGAAAACTTGTCATGGGATTGCCACATTGAAACTATCATGGGAAAGATTTCCAAAGCTGTAGGTGTTCTTAACAAGCATCATTTCAAACTCCATGTTCTTCAAAAAAGGAGTTCGGTCCATCAATAATGTATCATATGACACCCGTACAGAACCTCTTTTAAAAGCACTGCATCTCATGCCAGTTATCCATCTCTATGATTACACTAATTCCTAGACACGTAACAAGCAGGAAAATGAACATTCACCTAATTGACCAAATAGGTGATTTAATGCGAATTCCAAATGTTTATACCTTTTGTAATAGAGATGCTTGGAAAGTACCACACCTGCAGAACAAATTACGGAACCCAGATGCTTAGACATAACCTCCCATCATTACTTAATAATTTATTAAGAAACAACATCACTGTTGAAATGCCAACAGCACATTTCATAAAAATTAGGTTTATGTAACTTGGAGACATGTGTAGACTGTAACAATGAGTCAATTTTGACATCTGCAAGTTTTATATATGCTTTATATTGCTCTTTTGTAGTTAGATTGTTTTTGTTTTTTCTAATTTTAGTATTGACTGTCTGCCTCTGCTGAAAAAAACTGGAATGGGCCTCGTCAAGTCAACCTATGTTGGCTTTTTGCCCACGCCTCTGTTGCCTGTACAATTGTATAGACGAAAATGAACTGAATTTGAATTTGAGGAACTAGGGGTCTGGGATCGGGCGAACTGTGGTCACCGACTGCTCAAAAAACTCTGAGCGTGGCGAATCCTGGGCATCCTGTTATCATCCCGCGGCCAATGAGACTACGACATTAGCCGATAAGAACGCCAAAGAATGTATCCGTGCGAGCATAAGAAGCCCTATAAGCATTCGTTAAGCTGTTGGCAACCGTAGGCAAGACCTGGAGACTGAAAGAAACCCACCCTGAGCCGGTCGGGCCAACTGAGCCCTGCCCTGAGGGCAGTGTACAGGTCCCTCTGCAGCCGGTCCATGATGAGGAGCACCGCGGGCGTGGCCCCTCCCGCATAGTTGTGGTCGATCACCGAGCCCCGGATCTGAACTATCCGGTCGTGGTCCGGTACGCTCCTGCACACCAGAGGGCATGTCAGCCGAGAGGTTCGCCTATATTTCGACGGGGCTCGCACCGCTTTCACTTTGTTCAAATCTGAATTTGGAAGACTAACATGGTTGTTGTTTGTAAAACAAACAAGTTCTAGAACTTCTTTTCAAACAAAAACTAGATTAAGGCCTCCTTTCCCCAAGAGCCAAAATTTAAACGAATATGCATTCAGAAAATATGTGACCGAGCACGGTCCACCGACGCAACTGACCTCAGACAGAAAGCTCAAGGCCACTGCTGCTTTGCGGCGTAATCTTACGCTTCCAAACCACCTAAAACCCATCCTTTGGGAATGATTATCTACGTTAATGCGAATAGCATCAAACGGTGCGGAGTTATGCGCGTTCGTCAGGTGGCCGGCACACTCTAGATACGCCAGCCCACTCTTGAGGCGATTCTAAATTTGTTGACACTTTCACAGCCCTGCGCACGATCTCCGCAGCCCAGCACGTGCGTTTGTGTCACTTAGGAAGGCGAGCAAAGCACGCGCCATACGCACAAACACTCAAAATGGTACCGACCAGACTTTCTGGCGTCTCAGCTAGTCTCAACCAACGGTACTCTAAACGGTTGTTTATATCTTTACCATAGGACGCGCTTTACAGCGCTGTCACAGCTACCGGTGGCGCGCGTTCCATGCACGAGGGCTCATTCCGCTCTCGTGAGGCTGAGCACAGCCGCTACATCACCCTCTCCCGAGCGCGGAGAGGGTGAGCCAGCGGCCGTGCTCACCTCTACATCACCCTCTCCCAGCGCGGGAGAGGGTGAGCTAGCGGCCGTGCTCAGTCTCACGAGAGCGGAATGAGCCCTCGTGCATGGAACGCGCGCACCGGTAGCTGTGACAGCGCTGTAAAGCGCGTCCTATGGTAAAGATATAAACAACCGTTTAGAGTGCGTTGAATGACTGCCTTCATAGCTCTGTGGTTAGCGCGTCTGCCTGCTGATCAAAGGGTCAACGGTTCGAATCCCAGCCGGCGCCGGTCTTTTTTATTTATTTATCGACCCGCGGCGTAAGAGGTTAGATAGCCAGATAGATAGATAGATAGATACATAGACGAAAAGTGCGTGAAGTATCCAAAGAATGCTATTCGCATTAAAAAAAAAACAGTCTTTGGGCGGGCGGGCAGTCACCTGGTGTAGAAGAACTCCATGGCAAGGTCATTCCAGTGCTTGTCGTCGGGGGGCACGACCGACTTGACGGCGCAGGGTGAGATGCCGCCCCAGGCGTCGCTTGAGTACACCACCCCATACTGGCCCCGGCCCAGCTCCCGGCCCAGCTGGGGCGTCCCGTACAGAATCATGTCCCTCAAGGACGTGCTCTCCAGGGCGTAGCGGGCCAGCCGCGGGGCGTGCACCTTGCGCACCTGCAGAGGCAGTGCCGGGTGTCCACATTCAGATGTAGTCACAGTGAGGGGCAATTCACCCTGGAGCTGGCTAGCAACAAGCGCGTACTGGGGGTCGGAAGTCCGAACGCCCCGCCGTTCTCACCTCGCCAGTGCTTACGGGCAATGGCACCACCCACGAGAAAATTGGGGAATGGGGTGTCGACGCTCTAGTAATTAGGGGCTCCACTTCTGACCCGAGAGTCGCGGCTCACCTTTAACCGCTGGCTCTCGGTGCGCTCGAGGCGCCCGGAGTGCACCGCCTCCAGCTGCCGCATGGCCGCCTGGAACTGCTCATGGGAGGCCCTCAGCCGGTCCCGGAACTGGGCGCAGATGCACCGTGCCAGGCGCCACTCGCTCAGGGACACCAGCATGTCCCCGGCCACGCGCTGCTTCCACTCCACGTCTATCCGGGGCGGCGTCCGGCCCGGCAGCGTTTGCGCCAACTGCAGCGAACACCACTGCTGATGTCAGTGCCTTTCGAGGGGCGCGGGACTACGTCTGCCGCCTCGTGCCGAGTCACCAAGGCTAGCGCGGCTTCGTCTCCGATCTTGTTCGTGCTCGCTCATTCTCATCCGTTGGAGCATTGCGAGCGTTGGAGCATTGCGAAAGCTACGCTAACCTCAACGGCTAAAGTGCGAAATAGTTTACTCCAAGTACAGATAAGTCTCCAACTTCTAACGGTGCTCGACAAAAATTTTGACTAACTTGCATAACGAATGCACTCACATAATGAACACACGCCGCACAACGGGAACAAATATTTGTTGTTTTTTTTCCCGACGCGTAATGAACGCATCTCCAATTTTCAGCACCGTGAGTCTCGAATTGTGTCCAACTACCCACCAAGCCCTCCCAGCCAATTTTCTTTTGCCGCCAAGCGGTCCGGCCAAGTCAAGCCAAGCCAAGCCGCTCTCGTAATGGCTGCAAATGCGTAGTTGCGGAAGTGATCAACCGTGAAACCGAGCGGCGCGACACTTGACGAAGCTTAGGTTGAGGAACTGCCCAGCCCCGGACATTCTTCACCTATCGGACGCATTGATGTCAAGAGACACGTCGTCGTCTGTGGTCCGCTTTCGGACAGTGAAATCGTGAAAGTGGTTATGCCTAAGAACAGTCGTGTCGCTCTCCGTGCTGAGTGAGCTTCGTAGGGCGCTTTTCCTTCGGCAAAAGGCATGCCAAAAGCACCCTAAAAAGGTTTGCAATTTGTAAAGCACGGTTACTGTGGCGCGCCACCAACCAGCCTTGGGTGCGTCTCCGTCAGTGGAGACATGCCACAGTACCTTGCCGTGTCATATTGGCACCCAATATGACATTTACACGAAGCGTGTAAATGCAAAAGTTTTACCCTGCGTGATGAACGCACTCCCCAAATATGTGTCAATTGTTTCGGGAAAAAAGTGTGTTCATTATGCGAGTAAATACGGTACCATGCACTTGCGTGGAAATCGAAAAAGAGCCAACACCATCTTGCAGAGGAGGGGGCACAAATTCTAGGGTGTACTGTTTGACGTTAACAAACCATTAAAATCATTCGAACCTCTTTTGTTTGCTTTTATGCCACACAATATTTAAAACAAAACTATAATATAAACTACTGGTTTCCCAAAATTTTTAAATGTTTGCGTAGAAGTCGAGCGACACTTTTCCATAGTCAAACTGGTTGAACCTCGGGATTTGACGTTTGAGAATCCCTGAACAAGACCTGCGACGACCAAGTTTCTGCATCTCGCGAGCCTTGAGCGTGACAGATGGCAATGAGTGCATTCTGGAGGCCAGACATCGGAGAGAGACAGCCTACTGTTCTCTTTCTGTCAGTGACTGTAGAAAAGTGCATCTCCGAAAAAAAATGGCAAAGGTTTATCTCTGCCGATATGCCTATTTTCACGTGAAACGTGCTTTGTCTCGTCAGGGTGCTTTGTCTCGTCGTTGGAAATTTGTAAAGCCGAAAAGTGAGCTGCCAATTAACTCAATGATGATTGGCCGAGCCAGGTGATGACGTTGCACCCCCAGCTGGACACCAATCGGCTGGTTCAGGTACGACGTCACGCGCGAGACCACGCTCGCTCGGCACTGATTGGCTGGTGACTGCGCAATCACTCGCGCGCTACCACTCGCCGCCAGGCGGTGGTTGGATGTCATCGGAGAAACATCTGCGACTACGAAGTTTTTTGGAAGAGTGCCAGAGGTTTACCGTGTTTGCACGATTGTAACGCGCCCCCGATTGTAACGTGCAGGTATATTTAGCCCTCAAATATTCGAAAAATAACTTGATGCCGATTGCACCGCGCAGGTAAAAAAATGGAGGGTGAATACCACATACCTGAGACACATTTTATGGAACGAGTAAACTCGCACATACACTTGAAACAACCACACTAGAGAGTCTTCGAGCTCTGGAAAGCGTCCACGTTGGGGGCCTTTGAACCCTTTCCGCGTACCTTTGCAGGCTAAAATACTGGCCCGTTGTTTACGCCAGTTGCGCACGCACGTCTCCGGGACGCCCTCTGCCAGTGTGCTCTGCGCATGATGACAACTGAAGAACACACCGAGCGAAACGCGGGAGTGACCGGTGCGACCATCGGGAACGCGAAAAGAAGGCGTCACGTCGTCGAGTTCACTTTAGTTGGACCATGTGATAAAAAGATGGATAAATAGATAGCGGTTGTACCTTTGAAACAGGCGGTAGCTTGCGCCACCTAGCATACTATGTGGCCATGACGGAGTTTTGACTTTTTTTAAATTTCGGTTCATGGGTTCGATTGTAACGCGCATGCAAATTTGAGCTTGCATTTTCCGGAAAAAAAAGTGCGCGTTATAATTGTGCAAACACGGTAGCATCCGGGTTAGCGCCGGCATGTCCATTCGAGGAATTGTTATTGAGTGTACGTGCTACAAGTCAAGCCAGTCGAAAAACTAATTGATGAAGAGCGCCGAGGGCGTAGACGTCAATCCCAGAGAAATTGCACTGAAACTGCACATTTCACGCGCAACACAACTGCCCAGCAATTTATATTTGTTGGTCTATAAGACAGACTATGACAGCCATAGCTGGATACTTTGAGCACTTAATAAAATTATTAGGTACATTCTAAAAGTATAAGAATTAGGCTTCAACTATTTTCCTTTGTGTGCCTATGGCAATAGTGAACCAGTATCCAGCAACTAGCCAGTTTGGGCATGTCTTAAGGTTCGTCACGATAGAACACTTGGAACGGGAGAATTTTAAAAATGAGTGTCCCATCCTACTGTATTAACGCAATTCTAAGCACCCCCCCCCCCCCATTATCCAGTCAGAACAGTAAAAAAAAAGTTTGAGGACACCGAAGCACGTCTTACGAGTTGTGAATGCAAAAGCATGAATGTCGTTCTTCCGTTGCCTTAGTTCGTCTAAGGGAGCAGTCCTGGTATGATGCATTATCACACATCATATTAGGACCTTCTCAATGTAAGAAATGCGCAAGTAAGGTCACCTTCAGCTGGTTATCTTTACAATTCTTATGGAATGCACAACCACAAAGCATTCCTTCAAGATATCTGTTGACAGTTTAGGGTTCTAAAAACGCACACTTGAAACCCTAATCGAAAGCTAGGTTTTGTTCTACAAAACTTCCACTCTATCATAACCCTCAAGTCGCAATTTCAGGTTACGGTGAACTGATAGGGCCCTTTGTTCCAATGCTTCACATACCAATAATCCATGGAAACCTGTATCCATGGACACTACCCAGAAAAGTCACCTTCTGTATCGCTTGCTTGATTTCAGTCAAATTTGCAGTGTAAGATTATATTAGTGGCAAGACCATCCCTGCCAAAATTCATTGTCCTATGTCAATTCTGAAAATTGTTACGAATGTTACAATATGGAAGTAGGTGTGTTCGCTTAGAAAAACTATCGTTTTAAAATATAATAAAATAAGAATTTGTGATTTTTATGTGTAATATAGTCATAGGAATACCCATAGCACATACCCAGCTAGTTATTTTGCTATATTGCATTGTTTTTCATAAGTATAACTCCATAAGAAGATTAAAATTTTTTTCATGTCTGTGCTTTTTTACAAATGTAGTTTTTCAAGCATAAAAGAAAGTTAAAGTAGAGAAACTAACCAGCCAGGCATGTTCCTCGCAAAATTCTATCCCAAAAAACCACCCAAGAATAATTCTCTATAGTGTAATAGGAAAACGACAGTTTTCCTAAAGCGAAATTTATGCCGAAAAGTGGAGTGGAGAAAAATGCATTCAAAGTGCTCACACCCCAACCTTTTCTTTAGTATCAGTGGACCGAAAATAATTTATAAAAAATTAACTATGCAGTGTAAACTAATGAAATTTTCTGGGAATACTCTTTAGATGTTGGTGGATGTAAATATGGAATTTTTTCAATATCAACATTTTTTGCAGAAATTGTTTTTTCTGGGTAGTTTTCCCCATAAGGTAAAAAGAAAATATGCAATTTCAGCCACAATTGGATCAGAGCCACCAGGAGTTTGAGGCAGAGACTCGAAAAGCCACTGACCTGCTTCATCTTCTCCCAGAGCACCCAGAGAAAGGAGGAACTTGTCTTGACGGTCACTTCCACCTGGCATACAAAAGAAGGCAAGTTTAGCACAAACTCTCAGGAGCTTCAGAGACGTCGATGCATCGTTGCAGTGCCTCACCTGGTAGGCTGCGTTGAGGATCTGCTTCAGAGCGTTGCTCGCTTGGGTGCAGTCATCCTCCTTGCAGACACCTTCCAGACTCGCCAAGCACCTCTCCAGTGTACCTGGAAGAACGAAACCAACGTTACTTCAGAGCAAAAGCAAGCAAACGACGCACATCAGCAACTATCCCCACATGGGAGATGTCATTTAGCAGAAAGGGAGGGTCCAGAGAAGCTGGTGGAAATTGCGCACCTTACAAAGCCACAGACCATGATGCAGACACATAAAGGGGTCTATCCTATTCTTACAATTGTTTCCGTCTAGTATACGGCAAAGTCTCTCTCTCCACAACACCAAACAGTCACCCAACCAAAGAATGACGTCCTCATATCTGAGACTGCCACCATGTTCAGGCCTTCTGAGCCACTGACTTTTGCAAGTCACGAAAGCCTCATTAGTTGCTTCCCTCGGTATGATTGGGGAAAATACCGTATTTACTCGCAGAATGAACGCACTTTTTTCCCGAAAAATCGAGGCAAAGTTGGGGGGTGCGTTCATTACGCGAGGTAAAATTTTTGCGTCCTTATTTACTGGCACAATGAACGGACCTTTTATCCCGCAAAAATCGACGTAACTTCTTATCTCTTTGCGCGCGGCGCGGCGACTCCAAAACCAAACTGCGATGCGCAAAAAAAAAATGCTCCTCTCAATGTTTTTTTTCTTGCTTCCGTGTTTTTTTTGTTTCTTTTTCCCCGCTTTTCGCAAGTTGTTTTGTTTGCCCACCCTGCCCATGCATTCGCGACCTCGCTGCACCAGGATAGAAAAGTGCGTTCATTTCGAGGGCTCCTCGCTTCTCTTTCCAAAGTGCGAGGAGGAGGCAGGCGAGGGCAGGATCTTCCTTATGTGCGCTTTGCTTAGGCGAGGGCTTCTCCGCTTTCTTTCTTATCTCCTTGCGCGCGGCGCGCGACCCTGGAACCAAACTACGTTGTGCAAAAAAAGAAAAAAAGCTCTTTATGTTTTTCTTTCCTCTTAAATCCGTGGATTTTTTTTTGTTTGTTTGCCGTCTTTCGCAAGCTGTTTCGCTTTGCTTTGGCGAGGGCTTCACCGCTTCTCTCTCCTATTTCCTTGACGCGCGACCCCGAAACCAAACTGCGCTGTGCAAAAAAAAAAAAAGTTCCTTTTTGGTTTTTTTTTTTCTTAGGTTTCGTGGATTTTTTTTTTTTTGTCGCCTTTCGCAAGCTGTTTTGTTTCGCTTTGCTTAGGCGAGGGCTTCTCCGCTTCTTTTTCTTAACTCTTTGCGCACGGCGCGCGACCCAAAATCCAGACTGCGCTGCGCAAAAAAAAAAAGAGCTCTTTTTAATGTTTTTTTTTGCTTCCGTTGGATCTTTTTTATTTTTTAACGCCTTTTACAAGGCGTTTTGTTCGCTCACGCTGCCCATGCATTCGCGACCTCGCTGCACCAGGATAAAAAAGTGCGTTCATTTCGCGCGCGTGGGGGGAGGGGGTCAAAATTTTGACGTCCGAGTTGGGGGTGCGTTTATTACGCGAGGGAAAAAAAAGTCAAAATTTTGAGAGCCGACTTGGGGGTGCGTTCATTACGCGAGTGCGTTCATTGTGCGAGTAAATACGGTATACCAAATGTCCAACACCATAAAAAAATTTAAAAAAATTGGCTGGGTTATTAGCATTTCCCAAAAGCCTTGTAACACGAAGCATTTCTAAGGCCTCTTTACGCTTCTCCTTTTGCGGGCACATTAAGCCACGTCATGGCGTCGTGCAACATCAAATCACGTCACGTTACATCACGACGTCACGTTATATCAATGGTTCTCGACCACTGATGTCCCAGGGACCCCCTCTGGACTAGGGAAAGTGGTGGAATTCACCAGGGGGAGGAGGGGGTAACTGGCAATTTCTACGACAATTGGAGAAACGAAGAAAACTAAATGTGTGCAAACCTGCTTTCAAGCCCTGAAACTGAGAATAACCAACCCTACTCACTAGCCATGCATGGTAGGGCCTATTTAACTTTGTGGGACAGCCATCATCAATTTAAAAAAAAAAGCTTAGGTAATTGCTCGGCTCGATTGACGATCGAGGGCTTTACGGACACTAAAAATGCTTTCAGAAATCCCCATCCATTTGAGAACCACTACATTAGATCACAACGTCATGTTGAATCATGACGTTGACACCATGGTGTCAAGTAACATCGCAAAGGAACTGTCAATGCTATGCATTTAGAGCAGCACCTTTGGAATGACATAGTGTCACATGAGAATGTGACACCACCTTACGTACCAGCGAGGAAGTGGAAACCCAAAAAGCATGCTCTGCACAAAAAAAAGAAAGAGGCAGAGCAATTCTGATGTGCAGTTGAAGCAGCCTTGGTTTGCGACGGACCTGCCGTGCGTGCGCAATCAACCGACTAACGGGGCTCACCTACGAAGCTCTCCCGGAGGCAGTTCACCGAGCCGACGAGTTTCTCGGCCACGGCGGAGTTGAGCATCCCGAGCACCAGGTCCTGGATCTGGGCCGTGCAGATCTGCAGGGTGCTGGCCGTCGGAGGGGACCCGTTCTCCCCTTCTTCCAGGGACACCCCTGTGGAGGACACGCACGCGGAAATTGGCTTCCGGAAATACTCGAGCAAACTTGCCACTCGGTACGAAGCCAGACTCTCTTTCTCCATTCTATTTCATCGACTTTCTCGGCTGTGCGTGAGCCCTAATAAGGAAGAAGCGTCTACATAAAGGTACAACTAATGACTGACTTGGCAGGGGTATCCCAGCTCTACCAGCAGAGAAGCAAGAAGAATGGAAGAAAAGCGAAGCATTCATGTAATACTACAATAATACAAAGTGCCCTAAAGAACCATAGATATGTCACTTTACACATACAACCTAGCAGAAGAATGCACCCTCCAAGAAAAAAGATAAATTTTTTCCCTTGCATAGCTTACAAAGCTAGTTCCCTCCTTCCCATCCTTCTTCAAAACCATCTCCATCTTTGCCCTTCCCAAGGAGACCTAGTGAAGGTCACAAGGAGACCTAGTAAAGGTCACAAGGAGACCTAGTAGAGGTCACAAGGAGACCTAGTAAAGGTCACAAGGAGACCTAGTAAAGGTCACAAGGAGACCTAGTAAAGGTCACAAGGAGACCTAGTAAAGGTCACAAGGAGACCTAGTAAAGGTCACAAGGAGACCTAGTAAAGGTCACAAGGAGACCATGGCCCTATGATGTTCATTCTAGCCCACCAATACAAATAACCCAACACAACAGAATTTATCAGATATGCCAATAGATCCTTTCCAAAACTCAGTATTGTGACCGGAATTCCTGTCACCCTAGAAGTGCATGGTGGCCTCTCGGTGGCCAAAGAAGAAAGAAGTTAAAGATATGCACCCAAGCGGATGAAACTGATTGTGTATTTGAGACAAATCGGGTGAAAGTGTAGTGTCAACATTCAAGTCAGGATCGGGTTCAAAATATCCGAGACACCCTCGGCTCTACGGCTCTTTGGTGTACAGGATTAGATCAGGAGGGTCAGCACCTCATACAGACAGGTTTTTTCTCTTTCACCTTTGGAATCAAAAACGAAACAAAAAAGGAAGAACTGCACGGTGAAGAATGCTTTTAAGTCTGCCGTCGCTGTACGAAAACGTCCCACAGAACGTTTTAAGGGCCGGGTTGTGGATTTTTACACAAATAAATAAAAACAGCCAACTTTCGTGAACACTTGACACTTTTAATGTAGCTTGAAAAGTCACGTAAAAGGGTTCTTTGCTGTGCGGAAGGTTCGCTGCTCACAGTACAGTAAAAGTTTGGCTGCTGTTGGTGCCACTAAATGGCACTGAATTTCTAAAAGGACATTTCTAAAAGAACTGATTTTACCGCTTTATAGATTTGCTACAGCATGGGTTCTCGAACTGGGTTCCTCGGAATACAGCGGTTCCCCAGAGCACCCTTATGGGTTCCCCATGCTCCCAAATTTCCTCAACAGTCCCTCCCCCCAAGAAGGCATTTTTTCAGTTTAAGCCCTATATTATCAAAGCTTAGTCACCCTTGATGCATAGCTAGAGCCACACTCCTTAGTATACAGATTATTGTTTACAAGGTCTGCATGCTTCTGCATTGCTTTACTGCACCAATGCCAAGACCTGCTGTTCAGGGAAAATAGGAATCCTAAAAGTTTGAGATTTAAGAACTACTGAGCTAAAGGTTAACTGTTAGTAAAGACACTGGTTAGGTGGCGCAAGTAATTGCCCAATTTAGACGATTTGGCCGTACGCATCCGTCCATCCATCCAGTCTGCGCAAATACCCGGTACACCATGGGTGTAAAGACGGAAGCAGAACACTGCAAATCCCGGGTGCCTGACATTGGCAATCCTGAGAGAAAGAAAGAGAAAGCGACAGAAGAGCGAAGGAAGAAAGCAGACAAAAGGATAGAAGTGTTCGTTCTGCCGCAATGAATTGAAGCTGCTCGAGCACTTGTAAACTGTATTTAGTTTCATAGAACACTCGATTCCAACATTTTCCTGCAAAGTAAGCTAGAAAACTTTCAGCCTTTCCACTCTGGTGAAGAAGGTAGACCAGCAGAGCTGTACAATAGAAAGTAATGGCCAGCCGCCAGTTGGCAAGCCAGAGTGTAAAGGCTGCCGCCATCTATGAGCGGCGGCGGCAACCAGATACGTGGCTTGCCGCCGTCGCTCATAGATGGCGGTAGGTGTCCAGAATTCAGTGTCTTCATTTCTTTGCGGGGACACGGTCCCGGGGAAACTAGCCCTTAACAGCTCCAATGTAAACGAACAAGGTACAGATCTTTCAGGTGACATTATGCTGCTTCTTTGCACATATTAAAGCATCGCCAGCAGTATGGGCCCATCGGGACAGCTAACTGGGACCGCCGATGTACGTGTCTATGCCCTGCCGTTCCCATGCATCCCCAATGCTTGAGATCTTTCTCTCTTGATTAATACATCAACTCTGTGCGGTAAACGAAGCGAAAAAGGCAGCGGGCGACGCCCTCACCCTCGAAGTGGTGGTCGGCCGCCCGCTGAAGGACCTCCTCCCGGAGCCCCTCTACGGCCCCGACAATGAGCTGGCGGATCTCCTCCTGCTTGTGGCTGGCCACCTCCATAAGGGCGTGGTACAGGCCAGTCTCCTGCCGCCGGGCGTAGGCCAGCCGCTTGGGCGTGATCATCATGTCCCGCGTCATGTCGAACGCCGTCAGGATGAACGACCGCAGGCACAGCAGGTGCGTCGTGTTGAGCAGCGAGGCTGCGCTCACCAGCAGGGACTGCAGGGCGCTCCTCACGAACAGGTAGGCACTGCTGCAAGGTTGCAAAGGGAATGGACGGTCGAGGTGAACTGCAAGGACCACCAAAGCGTGACTCTGTCTTTGCTCCTAGCCTTGCGAAGGGGGCAAAGCAAACTTCGAGCTCGTCTTTTGTCTCGCTAAGAGTTTGTTAATTCTACTATTTTAAAGTTCAAACAGTTATTTCAGTGTGAACAACTGTTTTGACTGCTCGCGGCGAGACGACTGCTATGCCAACCAAAGTCCTCGCAATGCGTCGCAGTGAAACGAGAGGAGTCAAAACGCAGTGTTACTCTCAAATGCAAATATCTGGACTAGCTTAAGGTGGGAACTACCCAGAAAAAAAAAATTCTGCAAAAAGGTAGATTTTGAAAAATGCATTATTTACATCCACCAACATCCAGAGAGTATTCCCAAAACGTTTTATTAGTTTACACTGCACAAGATTTTTTTATGAATTATTTTTGGTCCACCGATACTAAAGAAAAAGTAGACGTTGCAGCACTTTGAACGCGTTTTTCTTCGTCCCACTTTTTGGCATAAATTTCACTCAAGGAAAACTATCATTCGGTACAAGACCAAAGGAAAGACTTGCCCATTGTTTTCCCTAACTGGAATTTCATGGGCAATGCAACTGTGGCATTGTTCTTTATAGCGGAGCTGTTAAGGGCTAGGTTCCCCGAGATCGTGTCCAGTATGTCGACACAAACCTACCTGGACAGCTACCGCCATCTATAAGCGACGGCGGCAAGCACACAACCAGCCTGGTTGCCGCCGTCACTCGTAGATGGCGCCAACCTTTCCAGCTATCATAGAAGAATGGACAATTGGGCACGTTGGTGGGAATTCATCGTAGGAAACAGCGCGAAAAACAGACGACAAAGAAGAAGCACACGTAACGAGCGCAGCACTCGTCACAAGTGTTACTTCGTCCTCGTCTGTTTTGCGCGCTGTTTCCTACGCTCTTATCAGTTTCGGTTTGGAGTTAGGATGCGTCGGCTGCGCGTCCTATCGGGGAAAGAAGACTGGCTGCGGAAGGAGCGGCGACGTATGCAGCAGCGCGAATGGGTCCACAACTGCCGCAAAGCCACCGCCGCCTCGACTTCCACTGCGTCCATCGCTTCAGATTTTCTTGCCAAAGAAGAGCACATCGCTCGCCTGGAAAGCCTCCGCCGAGAACAGCACCAGCGATGTAAAGGGCGCCGGCGGGCCAACGCCACGGACGACGATCGTGCCATGGAGGCCAAGAGCAAGCGCGAGGCCCGGCGACGACTGCACTCCACGTCCGGCTGAACAGTTCCCGGGCGCGACGGCGAGGTGGGGAGTTCGTGGATTACCCGTTTGGCGTCACGTGCGCCATGTGCGACCGACTCTGGTTCACCGGAGACGTATCCACGATCGGCGGCATGTCGGACAAGAAGAAGCGGGAAACGGGCGCGTGCGCGTTGCGGCAGTGTATCGAGTACAGCTCCGCAGGTCTTCCTTCTTCACGAGAGTGGAAAGGCTGAACGTTTTTTACTTTGTGGATGTCTTTTATAAAAGATATTCAGATTTTGTCAATGACATAAAAGGCAAAACATTCATTTGATTTTTCATTGCGATATTAGCATAAAATAAATTACTTTTTGGAAATTTTGTTTTCACAGTTGCACTCTCCAGGCATTCTGCGGCATATCTAGTGAAGAAAAACGTTTTGTATTAACATTAATTTTCTAACGATAGTTTTCCTAAACAAAGTCGGTGTGTTCCTGATAAGAACAACTATTTCTTTTACAATTCATGTACACAGATGAAACTTCGCACTGTTTTTTTGCCTCACAACTACCAGCATATACTGTAAATTTCATTCATATTAAGCTGAAGGTTCTAAAGTTGACCATTTAGGGTAGTGTCCCCATGAGTGGGACACTACCCAAAAAAAGTGAATGTTTGAACCACCTGTCTGATTTAAATGACATTTACAGAGCTCGTTTCTCTTCCTGTGTACAGTCGAATCCCGCTACAACGAAATTGACGGTGCGCGAGAAAAAATTCGTTGTAGCGAAAATTTTGTTGTTGTGAAATTCACAAAAAAATAACATACCTGAACTGGTAGAGTACAGAAATCTTTATTTCCAGAGTGTGTCGAGCGTCGCCTGCTTCCTTTTTCTTGTTAGGAGCTCCGTGACGCGGTTTTCGCATTGGGCGAGTAAGTTCATGGCGAGGTCGTCATCATGCGCAGCCACGTAGTTTCTGAGAACGTCGAACGCATCCAGTACGCGCGCCATGGACGGCGGAGGCTGCAGGTCCGGCACGTCGTCTTCATCTGACTGCGCCTCGTCGCGGACACTTCGTATAATGTCCTCGTCACTCACTTTAGGATCGTCGACAACGAACTCGGAGAAATTCCGAACTTTTCGGCGATGACAGCTTTCTTCTGTCCACTTGCAACTTCGGCCAGGATGCGAACTTTATCTTGTAAGGATAAAAACTTTCGCGTTTTGCTTGGCGGTGCCATCGTGCCAGGCGCAAAAGCCCGCGAACCGTCGTTGTCGTCGTACCGCCGTACCGTACTAATAAAATGACAACCGAAAAAAAAAAAAAAAAAGACGACTGAGCTTTGGCTTTGGATAGTCTGCAGCAGAGCATTATCAAGCCAAGAGCTAGGGTGCATCGGTGCAACAGCGTAGGAAGGCCAGCCTCATCACCGTCGCCATCAAGTAATGGCGGCCTGCACGCCCGGTCAACGTTGCGCTCGGATACCAGTTATCAGTGACAGTTTCTGGTGGTTCAACACGCGATTTAAACTTTATAGTAGACGTATTTTATGTGTCAAAATGCGCCAGTGCTCGGAAGTTTGTTTTCCGTACGGAAAATTAAACTTTCGAATTTCGAATTGCTTTGTGAAATTTCGTTCAAGCGGAACAGCGCAAAAAACGGTGTTCGCTGTAGTGAGAATTCTTATGCATTGACTCCTATGGGCCGTTGACGGGGAACCGAAAAATATTCGTTGAACCGGAAATTTCGTTGAAGCGGCGTTCGTTGAAGCGGGGTTCGACTGTATAACATTTCCGCCAAATTTTGTTAACCTGGGTGAAGTACAAAAAGAAATTGCAAATGTTCAAAGATGAAAGTGGGTGTGTCTGCGTAGGAAAACTATTGTTGCGAAATGACTTCAATTTGTCGTTTTCATGTGTTGTATTGCTTTAGGACAGTTCAGAGTGGATAGCCATGGAACCATATTTCTATATTATATTATCTTTCATGACAAAAAAGCTACATACACGAATAATCTTTTTAGATTTCCATCCTTTGTCCAAAAGTTTAGTTCTTGAGCACGAGAAATTACAAAAATAAAAAATACAAGCTCATAGCTATCTTTCCCTTAAAATTTCACCCCAGAAAAACTCAGAAAAATGAATCCAAGTTTCGTAATAACAAAACAATAGTTTTCCTATGAGTGAAATTTATGCCAGAAAATCGACTCGAAAAAAATTCGTTCAAAGTGCTCCAAACTCTACCCTTCCTTTAGCATCAGTGGGCCAAAAGTTATTTATAGGAAATTAACTATGTAAACTAATTAAACTTTCTGGGACTACTCTAGATGTTGGTGGATGTAAATATGACATTTTAACTCAGCTTATTTTGCAGAAATTGTTTTTTCTGGGTAGTGTCCCCCTCTTAAAAGGCAAGCAGGCATTAAGCCTAAACTTTTTTTTATTTGTAGAGTTTCTATTTGTATGAAATTTTGAAATTCTCGATCTTGCATCTTCAATTCGATTTGAAAGCTGCCGGGACCTCTTAAATATTTTTTAAACATCTTTTCTCAGTGGTCGTGGGCGTGCCAAGTAACCATGCTCTATAAAATGAACAACTTTTTTAGGGCGCTTTCGGTGTGCCTTTTTGTACAAGTAAAAGCGCCCTACGAAGCTCTCAGCATGGAGAGTGACGCGACCGTTCTTAGGCCCAACCACTTTCACGATTTCACCGTCCGAAATGGGATCACAGACGATGGCGAGTCTTGTTGACATCAATGCATCAGATAGGTCAAGCATGTTCGGGGCTGGGCAATTCCTTGACCCCAGCTTTGTTAGGCGTGCGGGCCGCTCGGTTTCCCTGTTGGTCCTTTCCGCAACTACGCACTTGCGGCCATTATGAAAGTGTGTATTGCTATGTTTGGCTTGGCTCGACTTGGCTCGGCTGCTCGTCGGCTAGCCGAGTTGGACGCAGTTCGAGACTTGCGGAACCGAAAATTTGAGTTGTGTTCATTACGCAAGGGAAAAGAAAAACTTTCAGCCTTTCCACTCGGGTGACGAAGGAACACCAGCGAAGCTGTACTATGGTGGGAATTAAGTAATGGCCAGCCGCAAGTCGGCAAGCCGGAGTGGGAAGGCCTGGAAAGGTTGCCGCCATATAGAGCAACGGCGGCAACCGGACCAACCGGCAAGCCGGTCGTCTGGTTGCCGCCGTCGCTCGTAGATGGCGGTAGCTGTCAGAGTTTTGTGTCAAGATATGTCTGCCCACGGACATGGTACTGGGGAAATTGGCCCTTAACAGCTCCGCTGTAAAAGTCCAAATATTGACACCCGTTGTGGGGGTGTGTTCATCATGCGAGGGCATTTGTTATGCTAGTTACTAAATGCAGTACGTTGCCAAACTGGTCGAGGAGGTCCCTTAAAAGGGCTTGTGCCGAGCGTGCCCACCAACCTGCCAAAGTCCTCGAAGCTCTCGACGAATTCCGAGCTGGCCAGCACGGTCCCGCCGCAGCGGACGCTTGAGCGCCTCCGGTCCCTGCGCTTGTCCTGGAAGCGCTTGCACAGGAAGCCCAGGTTGCACAGCTGCTGGTACGCCGAGATGGGGAACGTCAGCACCGGCTTGGGCTGCTGCCCATTCTCCTGCTGCACTGCAAGCGCAGAACGGCACACACCAGACGGTCAGATAAGGGCTGGGAAGCCGAGCTTCCAAGACAAATCAAAAAGATTACATTAATATCCACAGAGATGTCCCACTCCCCAAAGATAACCCGCCCCCTATTTTTTGCAGGATTTTTTTTTTTTTTTTTGAATTGTTGAAAGATGGCTTACTTTTAGCAATCGCAAGGCCCCGACCAACGGGGACCTCGGCAAAAACTGTGTTCCTTAACCACGGCGAGAAATGACTGAACATTGCCGACTGGGAAGGACATTTACCTTTCGTTCATCCTGCGACCGCAAGTTTGAAGAGTCAAAATTTAAATCTACCATTTTTTTTGTTACTTTATTTTATGACACGCCGAAAGTTAGCGCATCCTTTACTTTCATCCAATGTGCTATCGATTTTAGGTGTACCATCTCCAGTGTTGGGAAGTACTTGAAGTACATTGTACTTGAAGTACTACTTCAAGTAGGTTTGGGAAACTTGTACCTTACCTGAAGTACATTCTCTGAGTATGTACTTGTACTTTACTTAAAGTATTTTTTTCTGGTACTTTCCGAGGAAAGTACAATTCCCGGCTTCAAAGTACATTCCCCAAATTTGGTTTTGTTAAATTTGTATCACAAAATGATGCTTTGTCAACTCTGAAGAAATACTGGGAGGGATATTCTACTCTCACCAGAAACGTGAGCTGACGACGCATCGCTCCGCTTGTTCTGGGGGCGGCTTTCCCGCAGCCTTTTGAACTTTCGCTACTTCTCGGTTGATCAGCGCAAGGGAGGAGGTTTAAAATATTAGGCGAGCAAAATTAATCATGATGTAGCTCCTGAGACTGTGGTGCGGAAAAATTAAACTTTCGAGTAGAAGGAAAAGACAACAGAGGAGAACGTCACAATGTATACACCAACTCATGCTTACAAACAAACCGGAGTGCCCCTAGCGGCCGTCACCGGCGCCGCGCATGCGCGATGGGTGTGTGGGCAAGAAGCTCGCCGTCGCCCATAAACAAACCATTGAATTGCGTTGTTGTCGGCGTCGGTGTGAGTCTCCTGCCCTTTTTCGCGTTCGAATTGTTGATTCTACGTCTTCCTGGCAATGTCTAACTACTTGAGCGGCCTCAGCGAAATTGACAAGGCTCGTTACACCGCAAATCTTCGCCTCAATAATGTGACATGCGGCGATTCATTCCGCGTGGACGCCGCAGAATGTACGCTAAAGCCTGATTTGCATGATGAAATTTCGCTCGCGACGTCGCTGGGCCTGCAAAAGCGTGAACCGTAGCTGAGATGGTCGACGTCGATACTGAAAATCTAAAGCAGAATCTGACCATGTGAATCAGGCACAAGTCGTTGATTGCCACTGGTAACAATGATAAACATCTCCTTGTATCTACTGTTTACATCGAGCCTGCTTACCAACCTTGAAACTTAACCCTTATGAGGCCTGCACTTAACTTCTTATCGCAAGTACCGGGCCCACGTTTTGTCAACGGGCCGGTGTCGCAGACGACAAGCAGAAACGTTTGAAAGAGCAGACGACAGTTCGAACGATCAGGCGGCTGTTTGAACTTGAAGACGCACTAAACGTAGTCCGCAGGTGGTCCGTACAACTTGACGATTTTCCGGCGTTCATGTTGGAACAAAACAAATAAATCTGATGACCCAAGTATCCATGAATTCAACACAAAGTGCTTCCCGCCCAAGCAATCGTTGTCCGACGGCATCTGCTTTTCCTTTTTCACGGCACATATCCAGATTCTCGGACGAACCGAGCACATGAAAACTGACCTTCAAACCTTTATCGACTCTTTTGGAACAGCCCCAGTCGCAGCGGTTTGACGAAAAGGCAGGTTTTCATCAGGTTTCTTTCAAAACAATGCAGGAATACACGTCTCACATGGGGCCTTCCGCCCACAGCCCCAGACCGGAGGTGCGCCCGACGCGCCACCACCGCGCCGTGACGTAAGAGAGATGAGTGCGTGTATTGAGATATTCTCTTTGTCTTTTCCTTTAACTTGAAAGTTCCTATTTTTTCGCACCCCATGCTCAGGTGACACATTAAGATTAATTATCACCAGCTCGCTTGCACACTCTGTTTTTTGTTTTCATTAAGGAGAGGACACTGTTTTACGAGTGGATTGCTTGCGGAAGCTACAGGGCTGACGTCATGTTCTCTCCTAGTACATTTAACCCCCTTGAGGAATTTGGCTCAATTCCTGAAAATAACTACTGTGTGGATACTCCATCAAATATTCGCCGCTGTTTTTGAAAATAAGTCATGCAGCCCTGATTACCCCTGGGCAATTCATACCAGTTAAAAAAATCACTGTATAGCGGAACTAAAGGGCATCATGAACGATTGTGTTAAAATACTTGTACTTTATTTTAAAGTACATTGTATTTATAGTACTTTACTTCAAGTACATTGCACCCAGTGTACTTACTACTTTACTTGAAGTACATCACGTCTAATTTACTTTGTACTTTACTTGAAGTACATTTTAGATGTACTTTACCCAACACTGACCATCTCTCATGATATTACGGTAAATGTATCTTAACCCTGCTGATGAGGTCGGGGAGACACAGAATGTGCAGAGTGTTTTGAGCTGCACTGGGCATTTCCGGGATATTATTTTTTTTGTAGCTCGGGAGCTATGCCAAGTTCTAGTAAATGTATAGTAGGGTACGTTGTTGGGCTAGTTGGTTCATCTTAGTTAAACATATAAAATAGCGCAAAAAGACAAGGACAAGAAGTATACAGGACAAGCGCTAGCTTTCAACTAGTTCTACTCAGGAAAAGCAAGCATATATACACACGACAGGCTAAGCAGCACCACATAAAAGTTGACCAATTTTGTGCACGATCATTCAAAAACAAACTCATTACTAAGAAGTAAAATTAGTTGAAAGTTAGCACTTGTCCTGTATACTTCTTGTCCTTGTCTTTTTTGCGCTATTTTATATTTTTAGCTAGTAAATGTAGCAAGGCAATTTAGGTTAGCTTGTTATATTTGGCACGTTACACTTCCCGCGTTACACTCCCTCGGGTTATTTTCTTATAAAACACCCACCCCTAAGCACATTCTGCACAAAAAGAAAATGGCCTTGCCCCGCCCCACTCAAAGATAAAAGGTCATTTCTGAGCCCTTTTTTCAATCTCTGCATAATATATGAGAAAATAGTATGTATATGCTTGCAATACCTCACAGCAAAATCTTGTTTAATGGATAATGCAGGCCTAGGAAACAGGCAGTCTCTAAAGGTGAACTTTTTGACACGTCAAGGCTGGTCTAAATTTTCTTGCAAGCGTGACCAATCGTTTCGCGGCCAAACTCGGATATATTCAAAATAGTTTGATATATTGACAATTTAATAAACAAAAATATGTTAACTTAAGCTCCGGTTAAAATTTCAGTGCGTCTCTGCTAACGCCGATGATCATTACAAATGAGAGTTTACCAAATAAAGTACCCAAGGATCGTTAAATACAGTAGAACCGTGTTACAACATTGTTAGCAGAAACTGCGCGCACAGTTTGCCGCGCTTATGCGTGCATGTGGCCGCGAAATAAGAAGCACGGACGAACACAAAAATAATTAAAAAAAAAAAGAAAGAACAGGACGTTTAAAAAAAAAAATACTGATCAGACAGCAGAAATAATTAGGGTGTGCGAATAGTGGTTCGAATCGAATAGCACAACGTCATTCATAGCTTTGCGGTGCAAAGGAAAACCGATGCAACCAGCTGACTTTGCGCTGTTGATTCTAGGAATGACACTGCGCTATTCGATTCAAACCACTATTCGCACACCCCTAGAAATAATGCTAATACAAAAATGTCAAAGCAAAAGCTGCGAAAGAAAAGGTTGACAAAGATAAACAAGGCATTCAAAGTGTGATTGCACAACCACTGTCGACTGACTAGCAAAAGACTGTCGCATTTGTGCTTGGGGGGGGGGGGGTGCTAAGGAGTCTATACTTCGTCTCATCTTACGATGGACTGAAGGCCAAAGCCACAGGCCGCCAGGTCCAATCACATTACACGCTAAACTGTGACATTCTTAACACTGATTAGGGGAGGATGAATAATGCTCCGAATCAAAAAGCACTGCATCATTTCTATAGTTTCGACACTGCAAAGAGCCTGTATGTCGTGGCTTTCTTTGCGATGTAAAATTGATGAGTTACTCAGTGCTATTCAATTCGAACCACTGTCCATCCATACCCATTAGTGATCCCAGACGCAGGCACCAACACGTGCATCGAAGCGAGATACCACGCAATTTCTAAGTGGCTTGTGATTGGATCTGGTGTCCATAGCTTTTGCCTTTAGTGCATCCTAGGGTGAGACAAAGTATAGGCAGAGTGTTGATCTCCTCCTCTGCCTCTATGCACCATTCGCTGCCCAAGTCCTTTATCCTCAACACGTGACAGTGTTTGAAGGAAACCAGGAGCACGGTGCACAGTTCGGCATATCGGAGGTGGTGAAGTTTGATGGAGATGCACAAGGTGCCTATACTTTTACATGGGACTTTCCAAGGAAATGTTTTGAATGTTCGAAGAAAGCAAACAAAAGAACCTTTCGAAATATTCAGGTTTGATAAAACTGGGCTTGACCGCACGATTCCTCGTGTTCCACTATGACATGTGTGGGCCTCGGTTGCCACAGCAACCATCTCGTCATGTGGAGTTGTAATGCAGTTGGTCGTGCTCACATGCATGTACACGTTAATGTATTCAATTCAATGGTGCAATGGGGCCGGCAAAGAATTTTCACAGATACATACCCGGAGTCAGAGGAGGCGTGGATGACACCTCGCTTCCGCTACCGTCCCCTTCGGGGCCAAAGGAGCCGGAGGAGATGAGGATCTGCCGAGTCTGCTGCGAACGCGCCGCGTGCCGCAGACTACGAGCGTGCTGCTCGGACTCTGTCAGTTCGGACGTGGTGGGCAGGTCGGCACGCACGAATAGCACGGGGGTCTTGGGGGCCAGCCGCCTCAGCTCACACAAGTCCGCCACTTCCTGGGAGGGCACGGGACGGAGCAAAAACATCAAAGCCATTCCGGACTCCGATGCAGAGCCCACTAATCCACACTGTGTTATCCTAACCAGCCTCTTTTGAAATGTAGACTACATACGCCACGATATCGAAGGTGAAAAGTAGCTCCATCGTGCTTACCATTGTCAGATACAGGTTAAGAATGCACCAGACAAATACCACTCCGTACCAGCCATGGCATCTAACTGCTCCGGCGACCGATCAGAGAAGGCAGTAGCCCTGACAAGTAATGCAATGTCAGCGCAAGGTTCTTATGCAATAGCCTCGGCGGCAGATCGTTTGTGCATCTTGGAGGATCGGCGGCTGGCAGTAATCACGTATCCTACTATGAATGCCACAAAATAAAAATGCCTCGTTTAACCTGTGGCCTCTTCCCTTTAGCCATGCTGTGGAAAGGACTCGGGAACATGGTTTGTCAGTACTACCGGGTGTAAAAACGGGAGGGGAGAGAAGTGTTGCCCGAGCCCTGCTCACGTGGATGAAGTTAGGAAAACTTCTTTAGAGTCCCACGAGAGTCTACTGCTTAGGGAACAAATGAAACCTTGGAGCTGCTGACTGTAAAATTTGTCATAAATGCCACGGGGCATTAATGCCACGGTTTGTGCACAAGAATTTCCATTCTTAATATTGTCCCATCACAACCAAATTTGGCATGGATATAGTACTTTAGGATATGTAGAATGCACCTATGCAGGTTTGGTTAAAATGTATATTTCTATATTTATGCAAAAAAAAAATATTTGTTAGCCCTTCCAGATGGCATTTTGGATATTTTCAGATTTTTATCGGGCGGGGGCTCATGCCACCCAGCCGAAGCTCTTAATTTTAACAATTGGCTCTATCACGACGTCACAGCAACTGCGGCCATCTAGCAGGCACCACTTGAGACTCGTACTCAGGTTTGTTCCACAAAATTATACAACAAAGCGGATTGCCAATGCTCTGGCATAGCTGTGTGGTAATAGAACCGCTTCACACGCGGTGGACCGAGGTTCGAATCCCGAGAGCAGCATGTGATCCTTTTACAAGCAGCTGGCCATATTGCGTGGGATGCTTTATGCCCTATTACGCAAACTACAACATCAACAACGATGGATGTCATTTCCGGTGGTGGGAAGAGCCCATAACAGCCGTCGCTGTAAAAAACCTGAAATGTCTTCAGAACCGTGCAAATTCCCCAAGGTCGTGCGCCCAAGGATGTGCAAACCCCGCCTGAGGTCGTGAATTAGCCTCGGGGTCCGAACCACAGAAGAACCCACCTTTTCGGAGAGAGCGTCGTCAGAGAAGGCATAGATGAGGAGTGGGGTGCACCCCTCGACGGCCTTGAAGTAGGTCTGCTCGAAGGAGTTGTCGTTGCAAGGAGTCGCCACCACCTGCACCTCCTCCCGCAGCAGCGGGTGCTTCATGCGGATCTCCAGCACAGCCGTGCTCAGGGCGGGGTCGTGGCGGGCGTCCCCCTGGGGAGACGACGGCAGCCTTCAGCAGGTCTCGAACGACCGCAATTTGAGGCACGAGAGAGATCTTAGATCGTATTTAGAGCGGAGCCCTCGCCGAACGCCAACACTGCACTCGTTAAGCTCTAGCTGCAGGCTGCAATGGCTCTCGTTTCAAATACGTGCTCGGGTAATTCGAGTAGCAGCTGCTAGATGGCGCGACCTTTTGAAAAGGGTCTATTCCGTTGCAATAACAAAAAATGGTGGAACACCACGTTTTGACGGTATTCTGCCAAGGGCTTTTGAGCACATTCATCCTGAGACACACCCATCTGCTGTGATTGACATCCAAGGGACTCCCTCCCCTGCCATCATTGCAATAAAGCAGTTCAGAAGCCCACTATCTTCATTAGGTACGATGCCTACTTTGAAACATAGTTAGCACAAGCGTGACATCGACAAACGTAATGCTTGAAATGGTGCCTGCCCCGAATGAGCCCTTCCCATAATGCCAGTAATTTTGATGACTGCCTTTGAATTAAGTGCAAAATAAAATGAACTGACACTCTCGTTTCTGCTGTGTTGTTCACTGTACAAACTAAAGAATGCATGGCTCACGCGTGTGCATGAACTCTTGGAGCTGCCATACACGTATGCCCTAGAAACGCAACACATTTTGTGCAAAAGAAAAATATGAAACAAACGACCACCTGTTAGATCTGCCAGAGGTGAGAGGCAGATGCTAAATATGCATGCGAGAGAATGTCAGTCACACGAGAGGAACGAGTTTCAACATGAAAGCTGCTCCAGACTGTTCACCGTCAGACAGCTGCGACGAATGGTTATTAAGGCTCATTCAGACATTTACGTACGAGTGTGAACAACCAGATTACGGCTCCTGACGTTCTACGACATGTTGCATTGAGTTATACATGTGCTTGTGAGTTATATGGCCAGGGGGACATAGTATAGGGGGCTAATAATAAGAATCAGTCAGCTAATTAGGTATAATTTGTTAATTAACTGTTTAATTAATGAAAATAGACATGGTCCCAATTAGAAACTTGCTGAGAGCTGTTGAAAAACACTATATCAATAAATTTTAGAAATACCTTGAGCGCGTAGGAAGCATAGTAGCGCGCCATGCATACCACTCGTCCAACAGATACAAGGCTGGGGCTATGATGAAACAAGGAAAAATTGCGCGGTGCTTTACCGCACTAGTAGCCTCGCTCTTGCAGCACGAGTGTTAACTTTAGCGCACTACTGATGTGCTCAGGCTTTCTAAAAGTTACTAATCTAGTGGTTTCCGATGACACTCGGCAAGATTATAATTGGAACCGTACGTCTATTTTCACAAATTAAGTTAATTAACAAATTTCATTTAATTAGCCCACCGACTGTTACGATTAGCCCCCTATACCGTGTCCCCATGGCCATATATCTGACCTGCACAAACCGCAGAAGTGTAGCTTTTACAGCCTTTTTAAAGCTTTAAAAAAAAAGAAACTGCATAAGAACTGCTTGCTTATACTATTTAGGACTATGTTTTCGGTATATACCGACAAACTTCAAAAATTCACCCCCGAGCCGGTCGCATCAAAATCGGAGAAATGCAAAAACCTGGGACAAAAGCAGCCCTTGAAGAAAAATTCCCAAGCTTCAAGGAAAGAAATCTTTATCAACAGCATTATTTTAAACTGAACTTTGCCCACAGAACTCTGCACAATGTGACTGCTCTCTTCCGGAACTGCCACTCCATTCTTATCTCCTTCTCTTAAGGGTGGATTAAGGCACGCTTTTCAAGTATTCGGGTCGTGCACACGTTTTCCAGAGGTTAAAATTAAGCTCCGACAGACACAGATTTCTGTCAAACGTTGAAAACACTCTGCAAAACACCAATCCTGCGCACAAGAATTAACCCCGTAAAATCAACCCCCAAATTCGAAGAAAAATAGGCCCCAAAATCATGGAACCCTCACAACACTGTCAAAAATATTTCGCGCCACCGGCGAAAGAAAGATACGTAGGTCGGTCGTTTTCCGGAGCCACCCACAGATGGCGTCAACGTGGTCTCTCGTCGTAAGCTGACGAGCAGTTGCTGCGCGCTTTGTCGCACTCGAAAGCAGACGTGCGAATGGGCCCGCAAACGCCGATGTCCGAACCGTCCTTTGGAAGTCGTCGCAGCACCGAGGAACGCGCGCTCACCTCGAGCTCCAGGTCGGCTCGGGGAATGGTCCTCCAGGGTTGGTCGTAGGCAGCCAGGTGCTCCACGAGCTCGAAGCTGTTGGGCAAAGCCAGGCTGATCTCCGTCTGGTTGCTGGTCCCGGGGCAGAAGCGCACCTGCAGATGGGAGTGAGGTCACCCAGACCTATTTTTAAGAAAAAAGTTTCCCAATTTTCACTGATAACCCAAGCACCCTAAAATCATAGAAGCTTACCATTTTACATATGTAGTGTGCAAAGGAAGGAGTAGTTGTTAAACAGACTATGAGCAGTTTAGAGCACCTCCTGACAAACATTGACCACTCACTTCAATTTACACATATTAAGAAAACTAATGTTATGTGTCAAAGGGCCCGATTTAAAGCATGGAAGAAACTCCAAGCACAATCTCCCAACAACAGATAGGTGGGCTAGTTGGCAAACGAAGTGCAAAATCTTAGGGATAAAAAGGAAAGTGATTCATAACACAGTGCTTCATGTGTTCAACCCCTTTAGCACTTGTTAGATGTTTTGCTTACTTGCTCAAATGCAACATCTGGATGTTCCTCAGTCTTCCTTTTTTGTCAAAAGCTCAGATGACAATCATCCGATGAATGGATTCAATTAACTGGGTATTGGAGCTTTCTGCAATAACTGAACTGAATCCTCAAACTTTTGTTGTCCCACAAGCTCCACAGATAAAAGGTCATTAGCAATTAGCCATAACCTAATTTTTCTTCCTACTTTTTCCTTTAACATTGTAAGTAGGGTTCTGTGTTTTCAGTGTTTATCTTTTTTTCGAATTCGGGAGTTTTTATTTCCTTAGGGTTTAGTTTTTAACAGATTTGGTGTTTTTTGTGTAAATTTGTTATAACTTAACCAATTTACACAAAAACAGACTCCATAAAAAAAAAATACCCCCCCACCCAAAAAAAAGAAAAAAAAACATTGTAAACACGGAATTTTATTTATAATAAATAAAAAGAGCTTTATACAAAGTCTATTACCTTAATGATACGAGGTAGACTCTCGGGAATCATTGCACGCAGAACATCTTTAATAAGAAATCTCCAGTAACTTGTAAAAATCGCTAACTGATTCGTAGTGATTTGTCCCATCCTTTGTGCAAGGTATTTAAAAGTGAATTGTACATTCAAAATGAAAAACTAGAAACACATCCAGATGTTGCATTTGAGCAAGATAAAGGAGTAAGTATAATTCCTCATAAAAATCTTTGACCACCCCCTTATAGGGAAGCTGAAGCAGTGTTGTACTTGAGGAAGCACATTTAAATCGTCTTCATTTGACCTCCAGAATCTCAAATATCAAAATTATTTTTTAATTTGGTGCAAGGAGGTTGCAGAAAATCATTTTCCCTTTCAAGAGCGCGACGTCACAAGAAATGTTTTTTGGAATCTGCACTCTCGCACATTTTCAGGACCTATCAAAGCTATGCACATGCCCTTGCTATTTATAAAAAGGGCAGAAAATATGTCACAACTGTTGCCAGTGCAGGGGAATATACCTGGCAAGCTTGCAATTGCACGTGCGGCCCTCAAGCGACACACACTTGGCAGCCGAAAGATCCTCTTGCGACGTCATGACTGGTTGGAGGGTTTTCGTGTTTTGTCGCGTTTAGTTACATTTTCGAGGAAAACAAAAGTGGCATTGATTCAGCTTCCCTTTAAAGACCAACATGCAACAGGAAGAAAGGACCTTTACCCTCCCTTTCCATTTTTGCTCCATTCATGCCATCCAACACATCCCAGATGACAGGGCCGTAATGCTGAATTTTCTGAGTGCTGCATCAGCATTTGGCTGGGATTTGTGTTCTCATTGAACACTAGCCCCAGCCGAACACTGGTGCAGGACTCATGCTTGACCCGTGACCCACGTTGGTCTGTGTTCCCATGCTCGATCGAGATAGATGACACAGGAAATCCAGCACTTGTTACCCAGGAGGTGTTGGCTTAGCACTTGTGCAAGAAGTAAAACAGATGAGGAAAAGGAAGACAACTGAAAGAGAAGAGACAATTTCTGCCAAGCAGACAAGCTTTAAAGGCTGCTGACAAGGTACTTATGCATGCCTACATTGTTATACAAACAACCTGAAGAGGCAGACCATAAAAAAGCAGTTCAAAATCTGGCTTTTTCCTACAAAAACAGCCCACTGAGAACCACTTGCTCTGGTTAGCACCCAGGTCTGCTCACCATCCTCCAGGTCAGCTGTCCCTCCTCGCTTCCAGGGGAGGTGACCGGGAGGACGGTCTGGCCAAAGAGCTCGTTGACCACGCACGCCTTGGCCCAGCAGCTCTGCCCAAGCACCACCAGGGCCACGGGCTGGTTCACTGCACTGGCTATGAACTTGTCGTCTGCCTCGTTCAGTCGCAGCTGGGCCAATTGCGCTGTTGGAGAGAAGAAGATGCACGGTTGGCCAAGCCAGACACCGAAACCGGACAACAACAATATTCCCGAGGCTTCATATTTTCAGATGCCAATGTGCCCTATTGGTGCTTTTGTGCAGCTGTGCATGGACGCTGCTATAACCGACCTTCACTTTTTCTTCCCTGATGCTCCGGTCACTTCACTTCATTACTATGGTAACAGGACAGGTTATTTGCTTAAACGTTGCTGTGCCCTCATACCCAATGCAGACTTTTCTGTATAGGTTCATCAGCGCCCGGGTCAACGACTCGGCATCTCTGTAGGACAAGAAAAGGTCAGCAACTTGCATGCCAACGGTCCCATGACTTCCCTCGTGACAACATTCCCCAGACTTTCCTCATGGCAACATTCCCTGAACTTCCCTCGTGACAACATTCCCTAGACTTTCCTCGTGACAACATTCCTAGACTTCCCTCATGACAATATTCTAGACTTCCCTTATGACAATATTCCCTAGACTTCCCTCATGACAATATCCCCTAGACTTTGTCCCTAGGCTTCCTTTATGACAATATTATCTAGACTTCATATATTCAGAGCACTACGCTGTACGACATCAGCCGAACCTGAAAATGAAGCCTCCTGGTTGGCTGCAGGCAGCCATATTCAAGCGAGCCCAGCCAATCGAATTTGAGTGTAGTAATTGCAGTACTTTTAAAACATTCCTTCAGTTGCTTCAATTGTACTGGTCAGGCAAAATGATGGTCAAAAGGAAGTCGCTTTCAGCGTTCAATACATCTTGAATTTCTTTCGTTGCAGCATAGAATCAACAATCATATGAAAACAAAGAACTGGGCAATTAAAACCATCTACCATATTTTCCGGTGTATATGTCGCATTTTTTTCAAGCATTTTTCTTGGTGTGTTTATACAACAATGCAACTTACATGATTTTTTTGTTTTCATAGCGCGACGCCAATTTTTTATGCACCGTTCGCCGTCTTTTGTTGAGCACCGTAACTATGTAACCATAGGTGGTGTTACCTCTTCCAGGAAGCACTGCTGTTGCCGCACTCTTCTACATTCCTCATGACTGACTCAGAAGGTGAGGAATTTGACGGTTTCCTCGAAGCTGCTCGATGTGGATAGGCAAGGCAGTGAGAATGAAAGCCTTGCATGTGAATGACGTTACCCAATTCAGTCATGGTTCCGTATTCTTTTGCTTTAGTCCAGTAAAACTGAAAGGTAAGTGGGCTGGTATACAGCATTGCAGAAAATTTTCTCGCATCTTTCTTGGTTTTTGTTTGATGAGTAGTTTTTTTTTTTTCTGCCATGCTCCAGCCGTGTTGTTACATGTAAAAGGAAGGATTGTGGCTAGCTGATCGTTTTAGCGGGTAGCCGCCTCGGTGGCTCCGAGGCTAGAGCGCCCGGCCTACGGATCCCCATGTGGCAAGTTCGAATCCCGGCCGAGGTGCCCGCAATCTGACGGAGGCTTATTGCGGAGAAAGCGCCGTGTAACCGAGCTTTCGGTTGCACGTCAAGAGATCCCCGGGTGGTCCAAATTAATCCTGAGTCCTCCACTGGGGCGTGCCAGATGCCCGTCGTTGGTTTGGCACTTAAAACCCCCAAATTTGACTTGTATCTTTTAGCGGTATTGAAAGAGGTGTTTTAAGATTTATCTATTTGCCAACGCGTTGATGCTCATGTCGTCTCCGTGGCTTGGCCTGGGCTAGGCCTAGTGAAACAAAGCTTTGTTCATGTGCAGACTGAAATAAAGCTGACTACCTTCTCATTTTGACGTTTTACGTCTTTTTGTTGCAGAGCACTTGATTGCTTCCACCAGACAGCACTGTGCTATGGGCATTTCTTGCGACTTGACACGTCAAGGGTGTTTCGCGTCGAATGGTAGATGTGAACTAGCCAATTGTGCGAAACTCCCGCGTTCACTATACCAATGCGCATAAAAAGAATAATAGAATTCATTGCGTTAACCATGAAAAGAGGTGCGACTTATATGCCAGCTTTTCTGCAAAAACGGCTCAATATACGGAAGTGCGACTTACAGTCCTGAAAATACGGCAGTCAGTGTGCAAGAGGGTGATGACATAAAGCGAATTGCTGTAAACAATGTTGGTTTTTTTCTTCCGGCAGCTCGATTCGAGCATTTGGACGAAGCTAGACTATTTTTGGGGTACTAAATTTCAAGAAATGGTACATATGAAAAATCACAATTAACTCCCATAGGGTGGCAAGCTATTGTTAAACAACTAAGCCAATATCATCCTCTGGAGGGCTGCAAAAGCGCAGATAAAGGTTTGTATTGGCTTTGCCCGAGACATTTCGAATGTCGTCCTCGGTGGCGTTAAGTTCGTAAGATTTTGAAGCCAAGTACCAGTCAGCTTAGAGTACAAGCTGCTTGTGACCTCTATCACTGCTACTTGTGACTGCCACCAAAGCCTGAAAAGGAGTGAAGAAGCTCTATCTCAATGCTTCTTCAGATATAAAAGCGCTGTGGTAGCAATCAGGCTCCCCTGCCCCAGCTTTATGGGATGAGCAGAATTACAAGTGCTCAGGGAGTGTCTGCATGACATACTGTAAACGACCTTACTATTACGAGGACCCAATTTTCAAAAATTTTGCGACTTGGAAGATATCACGAAAAAATGATCACGCAAATATTTCGGTCTATGGTAACGGATACAGCGAACATCACTCTAAATCACAAATTGTTGTGCCCGCGAAATATTTCTGAAATGCACACTATGCACAATATTGAGTAAATACAAATAAAAGTTGTTTACAACATGTACAATTAGCCTATGTGGGCTGCTCTTGAGGGCAACATTCTAAGCTGACATCAACTGGAAATAATAAATCTTGTCTTCTCCATTTCAAGTGATAGCAAGGTGTGAAATAATGTACACACACACAGGGAGATCAAACACTTTCCTTAGGTTTTACATTTGAGTTGTTTACAGACTACAAACAAAAAAGAAAAACCTAAAAGGTTTGCTTTTCTTTATCCATTTAAACACTGCATACCTTTATGTTCAATATTATTGCTTATTGTAGCCTAACCGTCACCAGCCTCATTACCATCATACAAACAAAAATATATTGCATATCGGATACCAGCTTTCCCAAGTGACAGGCTATGAACACAGCCATCCATGGTTTACAAAAGATATGGCCTACTATAAAACCCAACTATCCAAGCCCATCCCTAGTTATGCAAATATGCCAACTCTCTATTCACAAAATCTGGGGCTATTCATGCCAGTCTCCAGCAGCCAGTGAAACTGCAGCTTAATAGCCTGATTAGACTTTAAACTTTATTGATGCAATATTGCCAGATTTTGAAATTATGGTCACAAAAAGAAAAAGATTTCCGACGACGCTATAAAAACAAGTTGAAACAAATAAGTAATCCGATAGCTAAAATTCCAAGGAAGCTGTCCCTCACATATTGTGAACCCAGACTTCTGCCAGGACGCAAAAACGTAACAGTGAAGTCTCCCCTTTCAGTTAATATGGTTTCTCTTGTAACCCATAGCATTAAAAAAAAACTGCTACATTCTTCTTTCTTAACTAAATAATGCCTGCCTATATTTCTCCAACTCTGGCCCAGCAAAATTTATTTTTGTAGCACAGTGCTTTGAGTAGACTTCAGTCTTGCGAAATAAAACAGAGGGGCCGACTTTTTTGATGAAAGTAGAAACAGCCTCAGTGAAGAACAGAAAGGAAAGGAAATGAAGACCTGCCGAGACCTGGGTGTCCGGGTAGAGGAGCGTACCACATGAACATAGATGACCAAGCAATGCAGCATCTACCCATTGGCTCGAGAAACCAAGGAAGCCGAGGTTGGATACGACATGAGTCAAAGTGAATGCAGGTGATCATGGGAGGCAATGCGTCCTCCACCATGTTTTCTGGTCTATAAGTTGCACCTTCGTATTTTCACTGTGAACGGCAGTTTTCTGGAAGAAGTTGGTATGCAAGTCGCACCAATATGTTCGTACAATCCACATGGCGAAGCTGTATTGAAAAGTCTGCATGTGTGTGTTATGATTACAATATATGCGCAAGCAAGAGGAAGTTTAAATACTCTTGTCAACGAATTGCGCGAGAAACATAACCCCCATGGCAAATTTACGTAGTTAAAGTCCATACTTATAGAAAAAAAATGCACATATTTACACCGGAAAACATGATAAGTTGCATTTCCCTTGCATCTCCCGATATGCAGCTAACAGTACCGGAACAATCAATCCACCAGCTGTTTGATCGGTTTACAGGGAAAACAATCATTACTTTCTGGGATACCTCTACATGACAGCAACTTTTGAAAATCACTCCATTGTATCCTGAAGGTCCAGGCTGATGCCAAGTGTGTTCACAAAGTCGAATGAAAGACTACAAGCTGTGGTATAATAGAGACTGGATTGAAAATACCCGGAATATTGGCAATCTCCAGCAACCCCTACATAAAAATTGTTTGAACTAAAAAATGTATGTCACTCCTAAAGACAACAAAAGTCTTCATGCCTGCATGCACAATAAACATCCAAGAACTCTTCTTTCTGCAGAAGCCAAACTGCTGCAAGGGTACAACCAAAGGTCAACGTCATAGTTCCCTCCACATGGAGCTAGCGGCAGAAAACAAAACATCTCCAAGATATGTGAGGAATGTCTCAAAGCACACAGCTGTGTTCAGCACGAATATTCTCGGCATTTCTGAGAAAGGCTTTGACGTCACGCATGCAGTTGGCTGTGGATCACACAATGTTGGAAAATTCAACCTAACCTATGTACTCATGGTATTCAACCATTTGAGTGCTACGCCCGGGTATACTCAGGCGCACTCCCTGGCACACTTCCCGCCACGTCCGATTATACTTGTTTCGAGTTCTCAATTTAAGCCCTGACACTTCTCAACTCAGGTTGACAATTTTTTTTTTTGGCTGGAAGGCAGCATTTATGGACAAATCATTGAACCATATTTTTTAGTTGTGGTTTCGCCTATTTATGCCAGGTGGAGAGTTTTGTGGAGGCAACTTCCTCCATATGCGTTTCTGAGTCAACATTGTTTTTGAATGGCGAACTCACGTGCTTCAACTTTGTGCTCCTTGACGGATGCTGAAATCCAGGAACTGCTAATGAATTCAGAATCTGATGACAGTAAAATTGAGTACTTGGGAGACTGATGAAAGTTATAACAAGTCGTCACCACCTGAAAGGCCACCCAAAATTAAAAAAAACTCTACGACACTGGCCCCAAGTGTACTCCAGAGGACTTCGCTCACAATGCTCAATTCAACTCATAAGTTAAATAATTATTTGAACGTGAAGAAATGTAATCTGGTAAATAAATGTATACATATGCAAGCATGCAACCACGTTTCTGCATCCAAAAATTATTTTTTTGTGCAGTGAAAAACTTTACAGGGTGCACGCTGGGACGGAAAAAAACCTGGCATTTAAAGGGTTAAGAGCCAAAACGAAACGTCTCAAGAATGTATGAAAAACTTTATGGGCAACTGCAGAAGTCAACCACAATATTTTGCAAGCTCACAGTTATGTACAACCAATCTTCGAACTGAGTTTTTTTTTTCTTTCTTAATTTCTGATAAAGAATGGTTGAAACAAAGAACCTGAGTCAATTTAGCAATACAACAGTGCGTACTGAAGTCAATGCAATTTAGGGAACATTTCCATTTGGGACTAACCCCTGTTACAGAAATATTTTCTATATTTTGCAATATTTGTGCAGAGGATTGCATTCGACCCCAGCTTATTTCAGAATAGCATAAAAATAACAAACATGAATGGAAACATGATGAAACTCACAATACTAAAGGCCAAACGCTAAGAGAAGACACTCAAGGCTTGAGAGGCATCAGTCAACTCCGAACCGAACATGGAAGAAATCATTACGATAAAGAAAATAAACGCAAGCAACAGATTTGCACAGCTGGAGCAGGGGTGGGATTTCCATAAAACGCTGCATTTTATTCGTGGTAAATAGCAAAAACATTACTTCCTTAATGGATGAAGCCACAAACTGACAACATTCACTCAGGATTAAAATAATTTTGTCAGTACATGTGTCACCCTTTAATGATGTTACCATCGTGGGCAAGCACAGCCAAAGGTTGACCGGTGAGAAATTCTGGACACCTTATGCATTTTAAGGATGACTGCATTTTTGGTCAGTTAGTGGCATTATTTAACAAGCAGAGTGCCTTTGCGGTCTACAATAAATCACATAAAATGGTTTTATCGAAATCACAGCCTTGCCGCCACTGTGTAGGCTTGTTAGTAGTGCATCTGTTTTTGTTTCTGATCTACTTTTTAAGATTCCTTCTTTCAGGCCTTAAAACCTCAGTTGTGAATCACAATTTTCAGTATTAAGCACTGTTGGATTGTCACTATGTTTACGTATACGAGAAGGCCCAATTCTTCATATCGCAACATAAAATGACTAGTGAACGTATGCTGCATGACAGCACGAATACAACATCGGCACTTTTTAA
>JAZHYW010011186.1:0-54564 GCA_037355805.1 Ixodes ricinus | reverse complement strand
ACGTATACGCGCTTCAGACACAATGACCAGTGTTGCGTCATCTTGGGTCCGTCGGAGTCATATGCCTCCGTTCGTCGCGTCTTTGCCCCATTCTCAAAACATTGACTGTTACGTCTGCTTGTGAATCTAAGCGAATGACCAGAGCAGGGTTCGATTTCAAGAGCGAGACAATACGTCGCATGTCGACGCCGAACGAAAGAATCGTTGACGCCTGGTCTTGAGTCCAGTCGACATCCGCGCACGTAGCGGTGTTGGTTAACTGTATGCACATTTAAAAAGTGCTTGTAGTAAGTACAAAGCAAAGGAGAGGTTATGTTGTACTTCAAGTAAAGTAGTACGTTCACTGGGCGCAATTTACTTGAAGTAAAGTTCTATCGAGTACAATCAATATAGTTTCGAAGTAAAAAGTGCAGGTACTTTTTAGCACAATCTTTTATGATGCTCTTTATTTCCCCTATACAGTGATTTTTTCACCACTTTCCTGGGTGCGGTAAACACACCAGTCGAAGATGCGTTCCACTGGGGGCTATGTTCGACAAATGTTTCGTTTCTCCTTAAAAGAAACGGAAGTGACGATATGGCGTCTGATTGGTTAGAAGCTCAAATAACAAAATTCCCTCTTTGTCATTTGAGCCTCCAGCAAATCAGACGCGATATCGTCAGTTCCGTCACTTCCGTTTCTTTTAGGAGAAACGAAACATCTGTCGAACATAGCCTCCCAGGATCACAGTATGCGGAGAGCAAGTCGTCTGCTCCTTGCGCAGGGTGTTGCGGTGACGTCAGAACGACGCCGAGTTCTGATTGGCTTCGAATGAAAGGATAGTGTGTAGACCTCAATGCTAGATGCCTTGAGGTCTACCTTCTATTTTCTTCGATCAGCCAATAAGAGCTCGGCGTCGTTCTGACGTCACCGCAACACCCTGCGCAAGGAGCAGACGAACTTGCACTCCGCATAACTACTCATGCCTGGAACGCGTCTTCTACTGGTGTGTTTATGCCGCGCCCAAAAAAGTGGCCTCTCGATTTCCGCCCGATGACGTCATAAAAGTGGCACGTTGTCGCCGGTCGTGATCCTGGCGGCGTCCCAACATCCGTGGTGGATGTGGCAGACGCCTGTCCTGCACGGGTCGCTCTGCAGTGTGGCGGTTCACGGAAGTTTCACCAGCCAGAAGTTGGGACGCCACGACGACAGCGACACATCGCGTTCGCTCGTGCTTTTCGCCGGCATTTCTACGGTCAACTGCCAGGATCGCGACGTCTGACAGCAGGTCACTCCGGCTTCTGTGACGTCATTTGTGGCCACTTCGGGACCACTTTTTGATGTGTGGGCAGCATAGGACGCGAAACACACCAGTCGGAGTCGCGCTCCAGGCACCATAGTACTATAACAGAGCCTTGAGTAACGATCAGCTCGTGCGCTGGCTTTGACAGTGCTGTCTTTCATCCAGTCTCAGCTGAGGCGCTGTTTCTAGCAAGCTGGATCAGTTATATTTTTTTGGAAATGGCAGTGAATATTTGATAAGGTCAACTCGTGACAAAACAGTTATTTTCGTAAATTGCGCCAAAATCAGAAGTCCCTCCGACTTCTGAATTCGGCGCCGTTTACATGGCTTGCACTTAAGGGGGTAAACAGAGGAAAATGACAATAAGCTCATCCAAGGCGCAACTCGTCGTTTCTTCGCACGTGCTCCTCTCTCTTAACTTACACGATGTGCAGACAGGTGATTACCAAGTGTCCATGTTACAAGCAGGGCTTAAAGTCTCCCGCAAGTTGAGGGGAGTCCCTACAAGAAGGTAAAAAAAAAAAGGGGGGGGGGGGGTTTCCTGAAAAAATGTACTAGATAGACCAGAAAAACAACACTGCCGACTCTGCCCACGCTGTACCAGCAACCCTAAAATTTCTAATCCCCAAATCTCACGTCCCTGAAAAACAAGCTATTATATCGCAATATATGATTTTGATTTCACTAATGCTGGGGCTGTGGAGGAGGGTCTCAGACCATTCGTTAAAATCAGTGGGGGGTCCGAGACTCCCTGAGACCCCCAGACTTTAAGCCATCGTTACAAGCATCTTGGAGTTCACTTATCTGGAGACCTCTCTTGGATCACACATATAACACACCTCCTGTCTAACGCTAACCAGTGGCGTCACAAGGGGGGGGGGGCGGACCGCCCCGGGTGCAGGGCTCAGGGGGTGTCGCGGCGGGCCACGGGGGAGGGGGGAGGGGGAGGGGAGAGTCGCGGCGCGCCACGTGAGAGCGGCGGGGGGGGGGGGGGGGAGTCGCGGCGGGACACGCGAGAGCGGGGGGGGGGTGTTGCGGCGGGCTGCCGCCCCGGGTGCCGCTGACCCTCGTGACGCCACTGACGCTAACTGCTCTCTTGGCTATCTTCGACGGGATCTAGAAGCTACCACCATCATCAGCAAAACAACTACCCTACACTACACTCGTAAGATCACGACTTAAATACTCGTCGTCCCTCTGGTCCCCCTTGGCAACATTCATTGGTATCAAACATAAAGGCTCTTCAAAATCGCGCAGTCAGATTCATATTTTTGGATTACTCACGAGACACCAGCATTACGTCCTTACGCATAAAATATAACCTTGATCTGCTCTCGTCTAGACTTCGTTTCAGCTTAAATCCAGACGCAACGGACGCTACAAGATTACGGGAGCAATCAAGCAGCATCAAAAGCGCAATTCACTGGGCCTTTTTTGTTTGTAATTAGTTCAGCGGTGGTAGAACACGTACATAAACATGACGAACACCATGACGCTGCGCCTTTGACGCCGTCTGATTGGTTCCATCAGCTTGTGACGTCGGCTGTCTCTGGACTTGAGCTGAAACAGAGTACAGGACAGCCTTAGGGCCCCTGGGGCGCTAAGCTGGACGAACAGCGACGGCGAGAAATCTGGCGGCCGCGATTGGCCAACGCCACACTTGACCTTGGCGCCGGCCAATCATAGCCGCCGAATTTCTCGCCGACTTTTCCGCCAAGTGTCCAGATTAGGGCCCCAGGGGTCCTCAAACCCCGTCCGCGGGTCGGATCCGGCCTGCGGATGGCCGCAGTCCTTACAGTGACGCACGGCCAGCGGCCCGCTGCTACCAACGCGCAAAATATGCGCTCGTACAAAATACCGGCGCCGCGACAAGCACCACAAGCGCAAACGAAGGTATAAGAAAGAATGGGCGAAAACTGTATTGTTGTGCGAATATTCGAATTTTCGAATAGTAGTTTCGAATAATACGCTGTTCGATATTCGCTTCGAGATGAACTTTGATATTCGTATTTTTCGAAGTGTTGATCGCGGCGGGATATCCCCTTGAGCGCGCTTTTATGGAGCACCGGTACACTGCGGAGAAACAACACCGCGCGGAGCTCGCTTTCGCGCGTGTTGCTTCTCCGCAGTGCACCGGCGCTCGGTAAGAAGCCCGCTCAACGGGGCTAACCCGTCGCGATTAACACTCGAAAGCTATAAATATTGCAGTCCTGTTGTTTCTTAAGAGGAGAGCCCAAAAAGCGGGAAGCGCACGCGCGTGCGTCGTGTGTGTAAACCGAAACTGAAACTTTGTTAATGTTGATATCTATATAAGCTACACTAAAATTTTCAAAACTAAACTGTGGCTATGACGGAAGGCTATATGTTAGGCAAGCATGTCCCGACAACCTACGTTCATGATTCGTGATTATCGTCTTTATTTTTTCTTCAAATTCAGGATTTAATAAAGAATATTTGCGTATAGCAATATGTTTCATAAATCCCATCGATTAGGTAGAGCTGGGCATCTCTATAAGTTAAATTTGATGTCAAATGCATCGCTTCGAATGCGCTTAGCACTCAAAATCCACGTTTCGCGCATGTCTAGAAAACTGCACCGAATCGCCGGTTCTCTTGGCATGTATTATTTATTGTACATTGTCATCATTAAAATTACCTTTTCGTAGTTTCATCGTTCATAGTGATCTGATTTGAACTACCATTTTCATTAGTCTTCTGCCCTGTGTGAACATTCCAAAGTTCGCTTTGATTTATGTCTGGTGACTTCTGGAGGGCAATTATTTTGTAATGTCATAAATAGTAAAATATTGCCCTTAAAAATAAAGCTTATGTATTGGTACAACTTACATTCCTTTCTGAATTTTGGCTCTAGTTAAAAAAATGTGTTTAAATGCTTATTTAGGTGTTTTTCTTTTTTGTATTCTCTCGTTTATTTGGTTTTATCTAACGCAACTCGAAACTGCAACAGGTACCCAATCCGGCCTCCTGGCCGAAATGTTTGAACGCCCCTGGCCTAGAAGAACATTATCTCCGCGCCTGTCTCCTTTTTCACAAGATTTACTATCATAACCATGCCATCATAACGTTTATTTTTATTCTCACACATTCACATAATTTCTCTCATTGATAACATCTTAAAGACCGACCAATTTTCACTTCATCAGTCTCGTTTCTTAACTCCACTTTGCCATTAACAATAACAGACTGGAAAAATCTGCCTGACAGTATCGTGACACATACAGATCATAAAACATTCATATCCCAACATAACCACCGATCTGCAGTTGCACTAATAGCAAATTCGATTCGTTTGTAGAAATATTTTACTTGCGTATTTTTGCAGCGGAGCTGTTAAGGGATAGTTGCCCCAGTTTCGTGTCCGTGGACAAATAAATCTCGACACAACCCTCTGGACAGCTACCGCCATCTATGAGCGACGGCGGCAACCAGACAAACGGCTTGCCGGTTGTCTGGTTGCCGCCGTCACTTATAGATGGCGGCTCATAATACAGCTCGTCTGCTCTTCCTTCTTCACCAGAGTGGAAAGGCTGAAAGTTTTTTTTTATTCGTTTAATTCGCTGTTTTTTCCTAAACGAGTTTGAGTATTAAATTTTCCTGTTTTTTTTGCTTTATAAAACAATATTCTTCAGTTTGTGCTAGGATGACCATATTCCTCAAGGTACAAAACGGGACATCCCAGCCGGGGAGGGGAGGGGGGGGGGGGAGGGAAGGAGGAGGAAGGAAGGAAGTGAGGAAGAAAGGAAGGGGGAGAGGAAAAAAGGAAGGGGGGGGGGCGTACTCAAGATTAAGATTCTGAGAAAAACTGTAACAACATAACAGCTCTTATTTCAAAACGTTACCATATTCCACTAAAGTTTACTCTCTCGGTGAACATTTTCAAGTACCTACGGTTATTTTTCTACAAGATACTTGTAACGAGTAGGCATAGTTTCGGTTTGCTTCAACTCGCTTGGTGCCATTTTTGAAACTATGCACTCCTGCGAAAACGGGACATGATTCTTTATTGGGGCAAAAAGACGGGACGGCAGAAGTGGACTTCAAAACCGGGACTGTCCCGGCCAAAACGGGACGTCTGGTCAACCTAGCTTGTACCCCCACCTTGTGTAATGCCCGTTAGGACCCTCAAGATTTAATAAAATGACGATGACGATGATGATGTTGATGACGACGTACTAAGAAAAAGCATGATTTCAGCTCCATAGCTCCCGCAAGCAATTCTCTCGTGGAGGAGTATCAACTCCTAATCTTTTTAACCTCTTCGCTTGCGGTCACCGAGCGAGAAGTAGCGAGAGTTCGAACTGCTACGGGAAAGCCGCCCGCAGTACAAACGGAGCGATGCGCCGTCTGCTCGTGTTTCTGGGGGTGGGGTAAGGGGGGAGGGTAGAATATCCCCCCCCCCCAGTATTTCTTCAGAGGTGACAAAGCATAATTTTGTGACACAAATATAACAATTGACCCAATTTGGGGAATGTATTTCAAGTCGGGAGTTGTACTTTCCTCGAAAAGTACAGAAAAAATGCTTTAAGTAAAGTACGAGTACATACTCCAGAGAAATGTACTTCAAATAAAGTACAAGTTTTCTAAACATACTAAAGTAGTACTTTAAGTACAATGTACTTAAAGTACCTTTCCAACACCGCACGTAGTAAAACAATACGCGAGGGGTGAATACAGCGTACGTACGCCATCGATTGACATTTGGAACCGCATCAAGACACACGTTCTGTCAGGAAGTGTCTGTGTGTACTACGACTGAGTCAAACTAAACATATATAAACATTCTAGTGCATAACATGCGTTAAAAATGAAATTTGCATAGATACGCTTGCAAGTACGGCCGCCATTTTGCTCATTGGGGTGCGCCTGGGCCCATCATAACCCGATTACAATTATGACGCACCCAAGCGAACAAGATAGCGGCGCCCTGAGTCCTTACTTCCCCTCGTTTTCCTGTCCCCCTATTTTGTGTTCCGTGTCTCCGGATTTATAAGTACCTCTAAGACTCAGCAAACGAAGTTATTTTTGCTTTCCTCTCGAAATTTATGCATAAGGTATGTGCTCACTAAACTTGAAAAAGGAAATTTTAAAAATTGACAGGCAAGTTGGTGAACGATGCCCCTGATCACTGATCTGAGATGAGTGCCCCTGGTTAATCTGAAACCAGAATAATAATAATAATTTTAAATAAACGCCATGTGTGGTTATTTTGTTTTCTTTTTATTATTATTTAGTCGTGGCCTTAGGTTTGTTATGCAGTTTCATTGTATGTACTTGATTTATTTTTACTTCACAGCTCATTACTTTGTAAGCTTAGTGGGACCGCAACCCTTATAAGAAATTTTGAAGGAAAAAGGAATCCTCGCCGGGAGAATAGACCATTTGCTATATTACCCAAGCATCAAGGAGAACGCAGGGATTGGTGTTCCACGCGCCACACGCGCACACCTTCTCCGTATAAAAGATTCGAAGTAAATAACCAAAATAAAGCGTTGACGAACGCGCGTGCAAGATGCCGCTTGTTTTAGGTTTTTGCTTTAGAAAATTTACTACTGCTGAGGCCAGCACGTGCGGCGCGTGGAACACCAATCCCTGCATTCTCCTTGATGCTTGGGTAATATAGCAATAGTGTAGTAATTAAAAAAAGTCGGTCACCCGTGAAAATAAAAAAGACGCGCAGGGCCTGCGTGGGCCTGCGGAGAAGGACGAGGTCTCACATGACGAAGTGTCGAGGAACGGCGGAGCCCAAGGGCGGGAACGCCCGGCAGAGATGACACGTCAGTCCAGGTCAAGGTTCAAACACGTACTCCCTTTATTCAAAGGCAAAGATGCCGGGGGTCAAAGGCCCCGAGGGGACCCGCCTGGAAGCACGGGCCCAATGGGTGAATAGTAAGTGCCACCTGGCTATGGGGATTGCTGTGTGGCAGTTCGTGGCGCCACCTAGTTAGTGTGGTAATCCTAAATGAAAAAATTGAAATACTACAAATAGGTGTATTGTTTTTGCGCCAAATGTCAAATATGACGTCGCAATCGTATCTTTTTCTTCATTTATTAAAAACAAAACTCACTCGTTGCGTACACAAGGCGAGATATTTCGCCATTTCAAGCGAGCAACTTGAAAGCCAGAAGCAAAGGAGAAAGAAATGGCAAGGGCCTTGCGCGCAGGAAAAGATACGCGGGTACAGTTTGAAAACGGTCACACCTCCTTGTCTCGTTTCGCACAGGTCACGTGCACGCTGCCGGTGACGTCATCACCCCTGACGTAGCGGAAGTTAGGCTTATCGCTCAGCTGGTGGGCCAAGTTTTTCTCGAGGTCCGCTGCCCCGTCGCCCGTCTCAAATGAAGAAATCCAGCCGCAAGAAGAAGATGTCTGCTAGTTTGCCGAACGAATTCGGCAAATTCAGCAAGAACAGCAGGTATCTGCGCCGAATATGGCGGGACACCAAGTCTGCGCTGGACGACATCGCCAAGTGTGGCTACTTCAGCGAAGGTGAGCCCGCCGCTCAGTTTTTGTTTGGTTCGCCTCTCGTCTGTGCTTCGTGCAAACCCCCTCCTCACACACCGAAGGTCAGCCTGAAAGCTCACGTGCGTGTACCATTAAAGAGGCTGTATTCCGTTAAATCGGTGGACTGCGTGCGGCCAGGCCTCAGTATCGACGAGAGCTCGCATTGCGACGTACGCGCCCGTGCCAATCACCTGTTATGTTGTTATGCGGCTTTGTCTTTGTTGCTTTCTCCCCCAAACAGTAGTAAAAGAAAACGATTTTGTGGGCGGCGTGGGGGCAGGTCAGCTTTTACCGCGGTGTTTTTTTGTTGTTTTTTGCAATAAAATATCGTTATCGCTGGCTGTCTGCGCCAACCGCACCGATTTGAGGTAGCAGTGCCGGATAGTTCAAAACAAAAACAAGTTGTTACACCGCACTCAACCAGCTATATCTTCGCTGTGTGTTCAAGCCGCAGGTGAGCAGTCACGAAGACTGCTTGTGTGGGGTGGCTCGCGTGATGCTCCACGTGTTCCAGCTACTTCTTTTCGAACACTTTTTTATGTATGTATTTTCTTAGATGGTTTGATTGAGATAGGATTTTTTTTTCGTCGCTGTAAACATTGTTAAGGTTCTTTCTCTGTCCGCTTAAAGTGCCGCAGGTGTTCCAAACGTGTTAAACGGCAAGTGTCGTCAGGGTGGGCTCGATAAAATACCAGGAACTTCGACTGAGGAATTTCTATACAATTTTTATTTTAATATAAAAATGATTGCTAGGGATTGTACGTTGTGTATGTGCGGAGTCCCAACACACTGGACGACAGAGGTAGGGACTAAAAAGACATCAAAAAGGGAAGCGTTAAATGGTTGTGGGTCTGTCAGTCAAGAAAATAATATTCAGGGTCTTGGCCATCTCTGCGCAACGTTGCTCTTTAGAAGTGCAAGTCTTTTTGCGCGTTCGCCCCAGCGATCTTTGTTTCCAAGTCTACACTAGCAACTTGAAATTCTGCTGGTAGTGGGTATTAACTTACCACAAAATGCTAGTTAGCTGATTTATTTAATGGAGTGTCTAAAGTTCCATCCAGACAGAACAATAGCAGGCCCAGTAGAGTTCTGTCCAGACGTAATGAGAGTAAGCCCTCTAGGAGTCCGGTTGGTTCTGTCCCGAGGGCCCAGCAAGAGTATTGATCCTGGCAAGGGGAAGGGGGAGGAGGAGGGGAGGGGGAGGGGAGGGGCTTGGCTAAACAGACCTCAGTAAATCATGTGCTAGCTTTTAGTGGCCTCGAGAGTTAATTATGCATTTAGTAAATGAAATGGTGTATATGTAACGAATTATCAAAATGAATAGCCAAAGCTGTGGCATAGCTCTGTGGTAACGTGGCCGCATCACACGCAGCAGACCCAGGATCAAATCTGAAGGGTGGCAGGCATACATTTTTGTTCCTTTTTTTGGCCAAACATTTTGTGGTATTGACAACACTTTTTTTTTTTAGAACTATCGCTGTAAAGAACAAATATGTTGTAGACGAAATGTCGCAGAACGATGGGGAGAACTCTTCTGGTGACTATCGGAACTCCGGCGGTTGTCTGGACAGAACTAGAGCAGTTCTGTCTGGATGGAACATCAGCCACAGCCTTTATTTAAACCTGTGCAATGCCTCAATTTTTTTTTTTTTAATTGGTTGTTAAAGTATGAAATGAACATGTGCACACCCAGATATGGGTGGAAACACTTGATCTGGACATTTGTTGCGCCTACCATTCCCACGAAGTTCATAAGCTCTCAGATTGTTCGAGTGAAGATGGACCTAAGCTTTGCATTCACATGGAGGGCTGTTTTGGCTCATATTTCCCGTGGTGGTATTTATGTGTCTCAAGCGAAAAAGAGCAGCATTTGTCAGTGTATTACCACATATCACTTTTTCGAGGGCTGGCTCATCGGTTGCCCCGTGTCCGTCGTCGGCATTGGTCAACTCTAGTTTCTTGAAGATCTCCCACTATTGCCAGAGATGAAAAAAAAAAATTGGAGTTCGGACTGGACCAAACCGGATAGAACGCATCCCAGATATCGGACCTCCTTATCAGCCTGCATGCCAAATCCGTGGCTGGAATCTTGAGAGGCCAAAACCAGATGGTTTCTTTGATTATGAAGTATCTCCTGGTCTCCAGCTTTGCTCAACATTATCACTAACCCAAGATCTTTTTTTTTTTATATAATTGTATAATTTTTTGTTTTGGACAGCATTGTGTATGCATTACAAGAAAGGCTGACAGCTTTCTCGCTGCATGACATTGACCCAGAGCCTGTGCTACAAAGCTGTAGCTTTCAAGGAATTGGGGAATGGGCAGAGTCAGGTTCTCAGCATTGATGAGGATGGTTTACATGTTTGGTTGGATACTTCATGGAACTCCAAGTCACTACACAAGTTTTAACGGGTTTTGTCCATATGGCCTTAGAAATAGGATAACGAAGTGCCACCCAGTTTTTCAGTTTAGTTACCGTGCATCATAAAGGGCACAATTATGTTTTCGTTTTGATTTTTGCCTACTCTCAATTTATGAGTAACTCAATTGAACAGTGTCTTTAAAGTGACATTGACAGGGTATTTAAGCTCGCCAAGATTTTTATCTGTACATGACATATGAGAGCCCAACTACCCAGAACAGAATTTGCGACTCGGAATTCGTTTTCTTTCCGCCCGAAAACTGCCGATCGAGAACCGGCCTGTTTGAGTCGCGCTCACTCTCTTCTTTATGGTCACATACTGTTTTCTAAGGTTTAGACAGAACCACCTAAGATAATCAAAGTCGTAAGACATCGAAGGCACACATTGGATAATAAAAATTGACAGGAAATATAATACCCATTTTTGGTGGCTTCTAAAACACTTCAAATATGTTGATTGAAAAAAAAAAAAGAAAGTTGCGCAGCAACGTTGTTTTTAATAACTCTCCTCTATATTTCTTCTTCCTCCCCAGTCCAGTTTCGGTTTCGAGCAGTTGCATTTTTTTACTTTATTAAAAATATATGTGACGCTGTAGCAAAATATGGATTAGGTAGTCTTCAGACACCATAAGGCCCGCTTCAGATGGAGCGACTTTCTCAGCAATTTTGGTGTTGCTGGCGGGTTGTTCCCTAGCTTTCCCTAGATCTACACGAATTGCAGTGATCGGGTCTGGCTCGAAACAAGCGAGCAACTCGGAACAATTCGAAGACGTTTGAAGCGGCTGCAGCCAATCAGGGACGCGATATTTTCACGTGATACCCCGTGCCGATGATGACAACTAAAGACTTAGTTCTGGTTTGAAATTGATTGTTTTTTCAAATAAACCGTTTCAGAAAGATGCATTAGTATTCTCAACATCATTTAAATGAATAAACCCACGTTAATGAGCGCGTAATTCTGTGTCTAAAGAGTGCAAGAGAAATAAAATTTCATGATGATGATGGCAAGTCGTAGCAATTCGGTTGCTGCGTGTGAACGCTGAGCGGCCCGTGTTGCTGGTGTTGCGACGTCAAGTTGCTGGGTGAAATTGCTCCGTCTGAAGCGGGCCTAATAAATCGTCTAACAAAAAAATTACTTTTTTTTTGGGGGGGTGTTTTTTTTTTTTAATGCAGGAGTTATTAATATTGGCCTACCTGAATTCCGTATGCAGTAAACTCGTAATATCAATAAGGGGACACTAAATGCAGTTAAACGTCTTCTAAAGCAGTCTTTCTGGCTTTCAAGAAGCTTAATGTACTGCCCATTTGTTTTCAGTATTCTAGCATTTTATTGTCCCTTGGTCTTAAAATTCCTTAGCCACGAAAACCGGGCATCTATTGAGAACTCAGTATGGCGACCCAATCTAACTTGGCAATTGAAACAGCACTTTGTTTCTTCTTTCTCTTTTGGTGCATCCAAAGCAGACATTCTCCTCGGCGAAACCCACTTAACGGGAAAGAAGGTTGCACACAGGGCACACATTTTCGTTTGTTTCCACTATGCTGTATTGGTAGTGGAAGTTCATTAAAATAAGTAGCAAATAAAGCATAATATAGTTCCTGACAGGATGAGGCCGCATCTCTTTCCGATGCTCACTCTCCTCCATACACTCGTTGCCTTCCGCTATGCTTTGCCCGTGTGTGCACACTCCAGACTCGTTAGACGCCGTTCCGTTATGGAGGGTAGGAAGCTTGGGCCAGAGGTGGGACGATAAAAAGACCTCCCTACCATTCTCATCCTGAAAGGGACTCTTGCGTCTATTGGGATTAATTCATTCCTTGTTTTAATCAATTTATATGAATCATAGTTTCGGGGCATCACCCTATCGAAACGTATCCGCCGTCGAATGCAAAAGGTCTGCAGGCATGTCCGGATATGCAGGTGGAGCGGTAAAGGAGGCTGCGAAAAAGGGATAAGGGCCGGAATTGGCACTAATGCTCCAAGTCTCTGATACACGGCACGGCGCCTCTCCTGTCCACATAGAATGGAGTTGGTCAAGACTTTCAGAAGGATCGATGGAAGCGAGCCGAACGCCGTCCAGTTGTTGTTTTCTGGTATTTTGCTGTTGTTTGTCTTAGCTCCTCTTGGAGCAGAAGAAATGAAGGAAATGGATCCTTGATAGTGATTTTGATTGGGCATGCTAATAATTTGTTTTTTTAAACTCTTCAAGCACATGAATTAACTTGGTGCCCTAAGTATGATGCTTGCAGCCTCTTTAGTGTACCGTTCATATCATCCTATATCACAGCCAGGCATGTATCCGCTCAGTTGTAATCTTTTGTTTCCTTTTTATTTTGGGCACAAGTTAGCCACATTAAACATTTCAGTTTTCTCAGTTATTCCTTGTGCGTCACCTCGTCATTCGTGACAATATTACATTTTGCTGTTGCTTTCTCTCCCTCTTCCCCCTCATACAACATTTTGTCATGGTGCCCCCCCCCCTCTCTCGAATCAATATCCTGGCTACGTGCCTGATTACAGCACCGCCATCAACGAGGCCTTTTTCCTTCTGTCTAAATTTGCTCTTTAAATTTTTCAATTTTTTTTAAAGGTTTATTAGATCTTTTTATAGTTCTGGAGAGCAGACAAATACCCATCTTTGAAATCTTGTTTTGTAGGATGTGGTCTTCTGTTACAGACAATGTTAGCTGCAACAGGCACGTAGCAATTGGTGAACCACACAGTTGGAGGCACTTTTGAAAGCAGGGAGTGAAGGGCAAGTGCAGTATCTTAAAACACGACAGAGTATTTAGCACCATTTATTTTGAAAGGTGCACACATCTGGTAAATGGTGAATCTCACTTTGCTGCACTTGCATCATAATTGCTCTTTGTACAGAAATATAGTTTACAAACATACTAAATGCCCTCGCATCCCCCTCTACCCACCCACCCACATCTGCACTGTTATTGCTAATTCCTGGAAAAGAGGTTATTTCAGAAATATCACCAGAGTAATTATACGTACTGCAAAATTCGACTGGAGCATTTGCTCTTGTTTACTTTCTAATGTGTTGTTCAAATGTTAACGCACCAGTTGACCTGGTAAGCAATGGATAAGCCCAAGAGCTATTGTTAGCTAACGCCTAAAGACTTGACTGAACTCTCTGGTTAGCTTTAACCACGGCAGAAAGTTAACCACATTTCCCTACGAACGGGAATTTTAAGTCAAGTGACCGGCAGAGTAGGGACGGCGGGTGGAAGACATGGCGGTCGCCCTCCCAGCGAGCGTCGCTTGCTTTGGAACTATATGTCATAGTTGCTGCACTATCGGGCACAAGAAATGGGGCAGGAGGCTTTCCCTTTGCCTTACCTCACTTAAGTTGCAAAGTATTAGCAATAATGTCGTGCCATTTTCTCAGTGATCTTTCGATTCTGGCCATTCCTAAACCTAAAGGGATGTGGTAATTGTCGGCGTGGCAACTTCTTTGGAATCCTAGTGGATTGTCTTTAGTCCATCGGCTGGGCATTGGTGGCACGCAGAAGCAGAATGCATACACAATTTCCACTGGAGCCGAAGTACAAAATTTTCATTTTGTGAAGGTTTTGTGTACAGTATTTATGTGCTGGCCAACCATGCCGCTGATGTGCTGCCCGCCTTTCACTGCTCGCATCTTCCTCATCGTTCTAGCGCTGAACTTCGTCCTCCTCTTTTGCACTGGGAAGGAAATTTCAACAAAGCTTGTCTTGACTTCAGACAGCCAAACATTGAAGAATTTTCTGAACGCGGTTTGATTTGGTTTTACTTATCGCATTATTTGTATCACGAGTAACAAAAAGTGTTTAAGCTCAAATGTATGCCCTGCTGCGTTGCAAAACCCGGCTGCATGCACACTCGAGTCCCCTTTCTTCAGAAAGGTTTTTACGAAAGCCACTTGTATTCACTACAACCAGTAGGGGACGCGAGCCAGCACCCGATAGTAAAACACGAAGCTGCCGCACATCCATCCCTTGTCCAACTTGGCTAGGTACTTGTACATACCCAGTAGGGTAGGGCGTTTGACTTTTTGCTGCCGTTAAAATTAACCGGCTTTGAGCAAATGGGCCCTGGTGTTGATCACAAGTTGCTATAGCTTGCTTCATGGGGTTGCAGTGCTGTGTGGACAGTAACAAAGCACAGAAAACTGTGGTTATGCCTTCCTTTAGGTGTTGCGTGAAAAGCAATAAGTTGGCAATGAAGTCACCCAGCCTTGATTCGGTCCACTGCAAACATTGGTGCTATAGAAGTTGATCAGCGACACCCATGGGGCTAGTGAAACCACATTAGTAGTGTTCCTAAAGGGGTGCCATTCCTGTCATGTTAGTGCTATCCCCGCTTGGACGAGGATAGGTTTCCTCTGTCCAGTATTTCCATGTTTCCATTGGCAACAAGCTTTAGTATTCCCTCAAGGCCCATGGGCATTTTAGAGGTAAGTGGGTGGCAACAAGACAGAAGCTGCCACATGGGGCAATGCACTTGTCGCCACACAGTGGGATGAAGTTCTTTTTCTGTCGAAAGTACGGAGGGAGCTATTTAGATAAGATTCCTCGAAAAGAAGCAAGATTTAGCTTCATTACTGATAAGAAATGGTAAAGCATGGGAGTAAAAGGTATGCTTCGAAGAAGTGCAAGGTGTGTGGGTCAAACTTGCATTATTTCTAGACTTGAAGATTGATACGGTTGGAGGTTGGACCAACATTTTCCCCTGGCTCTCTAAATAAAATGTTTCTTCCTTCTTTTTTTTTTTTTTTTTTAGAAAAACTTTGAACCTATAGTTACTGACTGAATGAAAATGATATGGAGGAGTTCCAGTTGCTCAGCCTGCAGTGCATGCTGGAGGAGAACGAGCACGTGCATGCCGGAGGGCGGGCATTCGAAAGAGTTTCCATGCTATTCTCACCTTGTCTGTGACTATAGACATATCCAGGTTTGAATGGGTGGTGGCTTATGTATGCACCTTGACAGCACAAATCACTATTCTCTCACTGTAGTGTGGCATTTAACGTAGAAAAGGAATGTTCCCTCCAATGGGCAGCATGGATAGGCATAGCAAATAAAGGTTGAACTTGGTCGAGAGTTTACAAAAAGGAACTAAGGTGTCTTATGTTATGAAAGAAGTGACCGACAAGGTGGAAATGGCGAGGAAGGGCTTTGGTTGTCCCGCCTCCGGCGAAGGCTTCCCACATTTGACAACGCTTTGGTCTTTTGTGCACTTCGAGCGTGTTGCTGCCGAAGCATGGTGGAAGGCATGGAGCGCATTCGGAAGACACGCCCTGCAGTTCTCATTCTGCCGGCGACTAGCAAGTCATGGCATAGTGCGACATTGCACATTCTTGCATTATGTCGGTGGCTCCCAAAAAGCGTGTTGACCTGGGGGTTCCCAATTGGTGGGTTAGAGACCAGACCAAGATTATCAGAATCTGACGGAGGCTTAATGTAGAACAGGTCCTGCTTAACTGGAAGATTGGTTGCCTGTTAGAAATCTCCAGCCCTCAGTCCTTTACTGATAATGGCTTTTACCCTTTCTTGGTGGGAAATCTAAAATGTAAAAATTTTTATTTAATCTCGTGTATTGTTTAAAATTGTCTTTTTTATCAGTGTAGTTGTACGCAGAAAGCTCAAACAAGTGATTGCTCGTTTTTTGTTTCTTTCTTAGCATTGGATTGCTGGCATCAAAGTAGTAGTGTAGTGGAGAGGGCTCATTCGAGGCTTTGACTTAAGCTAGGAAATCTTGTACTATAGTTGCAACTTAGATTATTAAAAAGTGCCGATGTTGTATTCGTGCTGTCATGCAGCATACGTTCACGAGTCATTCTATGTTGCGATATCAAGAATTGGGCCTTTTCGTATGCGTAAACATAGTGACAATCCAGCAGCGCTTAATACTGAAAATTGTGATTCACAACTGAGATTTTAAGGCCTGAAAGAAGGAATCTTAAAAAGTAGATCAGAAACAAAAACAGATACACTACTAACAAGCCTACACAGTGGCGGCAAGGCTGTGGTTTCGATAAAACCATTTCATGTGATTTATTGTAGATCGCAAAGGCACTCTGCTTGTTAAATAATGCCACTAACTGACCAAAAATGCACTCATCCTTAAAATGCATAAGGTGTCCAGAATTTCTCACCGGTCAACCTTTGACTGTGCTTGCCCACGATGGTAACATCATTAAAGGGTGACACATGTACTGACAAAATTATTTTAATCCCGAGTGAATGTTGTCAGTTTGTGGCTTCATCCATTAAGGAAGTAATGTTTTTGCTATTTACCACGAATAAAATGCAGCGTTTTATGGAAATCCCACCCCTGCTCCAGCTGTGCAAATCTGTTGCTTGTGTTTTTTTTTCTTTATCGTAATGATTTCTTCCATGTTCGGTTCGGAGTTGACTGATGCCTCTCAAGCCTTGCAGGTCTTCTCTTAGTGTTTGGCCTTTAGTATGGCGGGTTTCATCATGTTTCCATTCATGTTTGTTATTTTTACTCTATTCTAAAATAAACTGGGGTGGAAGGCAGTCATCTGCACAAATATTGCATAATGGAAAAATTATTGCTGTAACAGTGGTTAGTCCCAAATGGAAATGTTCCCTGAATTGCATTGACTTCAGTATGCACTGTTGATATTGCTAAATTGACTCAGGTTCTTTGTCTCAACCATTCTTTATCAGAAATTAAGAGGAAAAAAAAAACAGTTTGAAGACTGGCTGTACATTATAACTGTGAGCTTGCAAAATATTGTGGTTGACTTTAGCAGTTGTCCAGAAAGTTTTTCATACCTTCTTGAGACGTTTCGCTTTGGCTATTAACCCTTTAAATGCCAGGTTTTTCTTTCCGTCCCAGCGTGCACTCTGTGCAAAGCTTTTTCACTGCACAAAAAATAATTTTCGGATGCATAAACACAGTTGTATGCTTCAATATGTATACATTTATTTACCAGATTACATTTCTTTACGTTCAGAGTTATTTAACTTCTGAATTGAATTGAGCATTGTGAACAAAGTCCCCTGGAGTCCACTTGGGGCCAGTGTCGTCGAGTTTTTAAATTTTGGGTGACCTTTCAGGCGGTGACGACTTGTTATAACATTCATCAGTCTCCCAAGTACACTCAGTTTTACCATCATCAGATTCTGAATTCATTAGCAGTTCCTGGATTTCAGCATCCGTCAAAAAGTGCAAACTTGAAGCACGTGAGTTTGTCATTCGAAAACAATGTTGACTCAGAAATGCATACGGAGGAAGTTACCTCCACAAAACTCTCCACCTGGCATAAATAGGCGAAACCACAACTAAAAAATACGGTTCAATGAGTTGTCCACAAATGCCGCCTTTCAGCAAAAAAAGAAATTGTCAACTTGAGTTCATTTGGAAGCGTCGGGGCTTAAATTGAGAACTCGAAACAAGTATAATCGGACGTGGCGGGAAGTGTGCCAGGGAGTGCGCCTGAGTATACCCGGGCGCGGCACTCAAATGGTTGAATACCATGAGTACATAGGTTAGGTTGAATTTTCCAACATTGTGTGATCCACACCCAACTGCATGCGTGACGTCAAAGCCTTTCTCAGAAATGCCGAGAATATTCGTGCTGAACACAGCTGTGTGCTTTGAGACATTCCTCACATTTCTTGGAGATGTTTTGTTTTCTGCCGGTAGCTCATGTGGAGGGAACTATGACGTTGACCCTTGGTTGTACCCTCACAGCGGTTTGGCTTCTGCGGAAAGAAGAGTTCTTGGATGTTTATTGTGCATGCAGGCATGAAGACTTTTGTTGCCTTTAGGAGTGGCATACATTTTTTTAGTTCAAACAATTTTTATGTAGAGGTTGCTGGAGATCGCCAATATTCCGGGTATTTTCAATCCAGTCTCTATTATACCACAGCTTGTAGTCTTTCATTCAACTTTGTGAGCACACTTGGCCTTGCCTGTCCCTTCAGAGATACAATGGAGTGATTTTCAAAAGTTGCTGTCATGTAGAGGTATCCCAGAAAGCAATGATTGTTCTCCCCGTAAACCGATCAAACAGCTGGTGGATTGATTGTTCCGGTGCTGTTAGCTGCACCGTATCGGGAGATGCAAGGAAAATGCAACTTGTCATGTTTTCCGGTGTACGTACCGTAAAATACCGGGCAAGCGCCCATTTAAAATATGGAAATAATCGCGAGAGAATGGGGGATAGGCGCTCGTCCGGTCATCAATTTACATATAAGAGTACAGTCGCCGCGGGAGTATAGCCCCACGCGAGCGCGCGTCTTTTCCGAGGGGCGCTTGACTGGTGGCTTGCGATAGAACTAGAGATGACGTCAGGGCGAGTCCATGCAGGTGGACGGGAAGCCGTCTCAATTGAAGGGAATCGTTGTTATCATCGGCCTGCGGGGTGCGTAGTTCGAATGAAAATGGGAGGTGATTCCGCAAAGTCATCTTCCATTTTCATTCGAGCTACGCTCACCCCCGCAGATGATACAACGGTTCCCTTGAATCGAGACGGCTTCCCCCGTCCCCTCCGCATGGACTCGCCCTGACGTCATCTCTAGTTCTATCGCAAGCCACCAGTCAGCGTTCTTCGGAAAGACGCTGCGCTCATCGTGGAGCTATTAACTCCCGCGACGACTGTACTGTGCGTATTTTCTCAGATCTCACAAATTTGGTAATGTGCCCTTAATGTGGAATGGGTGGATGCACGGCATTCTACGGTATGTGCATTTGTTTTCTATGAGTATGGACTTTAACTACGTAAATTTGCCATGGGGGTTACGTTTCTCGTGCAATTCGTTGACAAGAGTATTCAAACTTTCTCTTGCTTGCACATATATTGCAATCATAACACATATATGCAGACTTTTCAATACAGCTTCGCCATGTGGATTGTACGAACATATTGGTGCGACTTGCATACCAACTTCTTCCAGAAAACTGCCGTTTAAATTGGGGATACAAAGGTGCAACTTGTAGACCAGAAAAGTGAATACAGGTGTTCAAAGTGAACGCCTGCATTCACTTTGACTCATATCACAGCCAACCTCGGCTTCCTTGGCTTCTTTCTTAGTGATAGAGTAATTGAAAAGCTACCGGCACGAGCCACTGGGTAGATGCGCATCGCTTGGTCATCTCTGTTCAAGTGGTACACTCCCTCTACCCGGAAACCCAAGTCTCGGCAGGTCTTCATTTCATTTCCTTTCTTGTCTTCACTGAAGCTGTTTCTACTCCCATCAAAAAAGTCGGCCGTTCTGTTTTATTTCGCAGGATTGAAGTCTACTCAAAGCACTGTGCTACAAAAATAAATTTCGCTGGGCCAGAGTTGAAGAAATATAGGCAGGCATTATTTAGTTAAGAAAGAAGAATGTAGCAGTTCTTTTAATGCTATGGGTTACAAGAGGAACCATATTAACTGAAAGGGAGACTTCACTGTTAGGTTTTTGTGTCCTAGCAGAAGTCTGGGTTCACAATACGTCAGGGACACCTTCCTTGTAATTTCAGGTGTCCGATTACTTATTTGTTCCAACTTGTTTTTATAGCGTCGTCGGAAATCTTTTTTCCTTTTGTGACCATAATTTCAAAATCTGGAAATATTGCATCAATAAAGTTTAAAGTCTAATCAAACTATTAAGCTGCAGTTTCACTGGCTGCTGGAGACTGGCATGAATAGCCCCAGATTTTGTGAATTGAGTTGACATATTTGCATAACTGGGGAGGGGCTTGGATAGTTGGGTTTTACGGTAGGCCATATCTTTTGTGGACTATCTATGGCTGTGTTCATAGCCTGTTACTTGGGAAAGCTGGTGATCTGATATGCAATATTTTTTTTGTTTGTTTCATGGTAATGAGGCTGGTGACGATTAGGCCACAATAAGCAATAATATTGAGCATAAAGTTGTGAAGTGTTTAAATGAATAAAAAAAAGCAAACCTTTTTGGTTTTTCTTTTTGTTTGTAGTCTGTAAGCAACTCAAATGTAAAACCTAAGGAAGGTGTTTGATCTCCCTTTGTGTGTATAAATTATTTCACACCTTGCATCACTTGAAATGGAAAAGACAAGATTTAACATTTCCAGTTGATGTCAGCTTGAATGTTGCTTCTCAAGAGCAGCCCACATAGGCTAATTGTACATATTGTAAACAACTTTTATTTGTATTTACTCAATATTGTGCATAGTGTGCATTTCAGGAATATTTCGCGGGCACAATAATTTGCGATTTAGAGCGAGATTCGCTGTATCCGTTACCATAAACCGAAATATTTGTGCGATCATTTTTTCGTGACATCTTCTAAGTCGCAAAATGTTTGAAAATTGGGTCCTCGTAATAGTAAGGTTGTTTACAGTATGTCATGCAGACACTCCCTGTACACTTGTAATTCTGCTCATCCCATGAAGCTGGGGCAGGGGAGTCTGATTGCTACCACAGCGCTTTTATATCTGAAGAAGCATTGAGATAGAGCTTCTTCACTCCTTTTTCGGGCTTTGGTGGCAGTCACAAGTAGCAGTGATGGAGGTCACAAAGCAGCTTTTACTCCAAGCTAACTAGTACTTGGCTTCAAAATCTTACGAACTTAACGTCACCGAGGACGACATTTGAAATGCCTCGGGCAAAGCCAATACAAACCCTTATCTGCGCTTTTGCAGCCCTCCAGAGGATGATATTGGCTTAGTTGTTTAAAATAGCTTGCTACCCTATGGGAGTTAATTGTGATTCTTCATATCTACCATTTCGAGAAATTAAGTACCCCAAAAATAGCCTAGCTTCATCCAAATGCTCGAATCGAGCTGCCGGAAGAAAAAACCAACATTGTTTACAGCAATTCACTTTATGTCATCACCGTGTCACTCTTACACACTGACTGCCATATTTTCCGGACTGTAAGTTGCACTCTTGCATAAATCGCACTTCCGTATATTGAGCCGTTTTGCAGAAAAGTCGGCATTAAGTCCCGCCTCTTCATAATTAACGCAATGAATTTTCTTTTTTTTTTATATGTGCATTGGTATAGAGAATTTGGGAGTTTAGCACAATTGGCTAGTTCACATCTACCGTTTGACGCGAAACACCCTTGTTGTCTTGAGTCGCAGGAAATGCCCATAGCACAGTGCTGTCTGGTGGGGGCAATCAAGTGTTCTGCAATGAAAAGATATAAAATGTGTAAAATGAGAAGGTAGTCAGCTTTATTCAAGTGTACACTCATGAACAAAGCTTTGTATCACTATGCCTAGCCTAGGCCAAGCCACGGATTTGACATAGGCATCAACGCGCAGGCAAATAGATAAATCTTAAAACATCTCTTTCGATACCACTAAAAGATCAGCTAGCCACAATCCTTCCTTTTACATGTAGCAACACGGTTTGAGCATGGCAGAAAAAGAACTGCCCATCAGACGAAAACTACGAAAGACGTGAGAAAATAGTTCTGCAGTGCTGTATACCAGCCCACTTACCTTTCATTTTTACTGGACTAAAGCAAAAGAATACAGAATCATGACTGAATTGGGCAACGTCCATTCAAATGCAAAGCTTCATTCTCACTGCCTTGCCTATCCATTATGAGCCGCTTTGAGGAAATCGTCAAATTCCTCACTTTCTGAGTCAGTCATGAGGAGTGTAGAAGAGTGCGGCAACAGCAGTGCTTTTGGAAGAGGCAACGCCACCTATGGTTGCATAGTTACGGTGCTCTACAAAAGACTGCGAACGATGCATCAAAAATTGGCGTCGCGCTATGAAAACAAAAAATGCATGTAAGTTGCATTGTAGTATAAACGCACCAAGAAAAAATGCTTGAAAAAAAAAAAAAAATGTGACATATACATCGGAAAACATGGTAGATGGTTTTAATTGCCCAGTCCTTTGTTTTCATATGAATGTTGATTCTATGCTGCAACGAAAGAAATTCAAGATGTGTTGAACGCAGAAAGCGACTTCCTTTTGTCCATCATTCCGCCTGACCAGCACAATTGAAGCAACTGAAGGAATGTTTTAAACATAAAGTACTGCAATGACTACGCTCAAATTCGATTGGCTGGGCTCGCTTGAATATGGCTGCCCGCAGCCAACCAGGAGGCTTCATTTTTAGCTTCGGCTGATGTCGTACAGCGCAGTGCTCTGAAAAATATGAAGTCTAGATAATATTGTCATAGAGGAAGCCTAGGGACGAAGTCTGGGGGATATTGTCATGAGGCAAGTCTAGGGAATGTTATCATAAGGGAAGTCTCTAGAACAGTGGTTCTCAAATGGGGGTCTGCAGACCCTTTAGGGTTCGCGAAGGCATTCTAAGGGTCCGTGAAGCCCTGCCTCATCAGTCAAGCCCGGCAATAAAAGTTGTATTTTCTCAGGTCGAGAAATGTTCCAGTTTTCGGCAGAGTTTTCTCGTGCGTGTGTATGTCTATAATAGAGGTCTCTTCAGACTAGCCCTTAGTTATTTTCATTTCTTCAATAAATCAGGGTGTCTGGCAAAATATTAGCTTGAAATTCCCTGACTTTTCCAGGTTTTCCCTGACAATTTCAGGTGAAATTCCCTGACCACTGTAGAGGCGTCCACGCCCACACAGGTGTGGCCCAGGAAGCATGAAGTGAGGTACTGCGCCTTCAACAGTGCCATTGGTAGTGTCGTCCCAATATTCTACAAGCACATTTATCTGTTGCTTCTGGGTCACTTTGTTGAGACTCGTCATACGAAACAACTACGAAATGCACACTGGCGAGGCTTGATAGCAGCTTATTCCGAAAGTAGGGCACAATACCATGGCAGACGGTATATCCTACCTTGCCCTTCGCTAACTGAAGTTTTGCAGCGACTTCCCACGCGGGAAACGTGAGGGGGATGACTGAGCCGATGCTGCTGTAGAACAAAGGGATCCGTGAATCGCTATCGAGTTTAAGCACCAAATTATTTCGGCCTTTGTCACAGCGCTTTTCAGTAGAAAGCCGCTCATCAACGTCTTCACACTTGTTGTGGTGGCTGCAGGCTCCTCAGGGGCACATGTGCGGTCTCCCGCTTACATCCGGCCGAAACGTTCGTTGCTGCCGTAAAAATAACAGAAGTCCAGATTGGGAACGGATTGACTGCGACTTCAAAGCAGCAAGGTGCTTTTTGCTGGATGTGTGACTGGAAACTGCCGTGTTTGCCATGTTGCTCGAAGAAAACATTTTGCGGCACATTGAGCACTGAGCACTGTGAGGACCACTTTGCACGGGCTTAATCCAACTTGCATATTCCGATATATTCGGATTCGTCCAGTCCGGATTAAACAAGCATTTTCTTGTTGCCAACATCGCCAACGAAGAGGCCACTTCCGGAAGCACGACGCTCAACAACACACGTCAATAACTGAATGTATGGCCGCATGGCCGCCAGATGCTCACCACTGTGACGGGCACTTTCGGATACTTTCGGATCGGATTGGATTGAATTGCGGTCTGCGGCTTTCCCATTTGTTACTAAGTCTAGTGGCTTTAACTGGATTTAACCTAATGCTCATATCCAATCCAATCCAATGCATGGCTTGGACTGAATTTGTCGGCTGTTCTCTGTGCATCGGGTAGATAGCACACACTACATTGGGTGAGCAGAGCCCGCGTTCCGCTCGAAGCAGTATTGCCTATTTTTCTGCCCCCCAGTCGTCAAGCCTTTGCTTAGGGAAGTCGATGCGTTTCCAGTTTATTTTCCCTGTCTGGGCTCGCTTTTTTACAATTTCCCTGACAATTCCCTGATTTTTCCCGGACAATTATAATTTCCCTGACAATTCCCGGTTTTCCCGGTCGCTAGACACCCTGATAAATATTATATTTAGCGTATACATTTCCCCTCCCCTCACCACAAACGGGGTCCTCCATCACCTCCGCCGATCTACAAGGGGTTCTGCGAAACATCGATGGTTGAGAACCACTGCTCTAGAATATTGTCATGGGGGAAGTCTAGGGAATGTTGTCACGAGGGAAGTCTAGGGAATGATGCCCCAAGGAAGTCCAGGGAATGTTGCCACGAGGAAAGCCGTGGGACCGTTGGCATGCAAGTTGCTGACCTTTTCTTGTCCTACAGAGATGCCGAGTCGTTGACGCGAGCGCTGATTAACCTATACAGAAAAGTCTGCATTGGGTATAAGGGCACAGCAACGTTTAAGCAAATAACCTGTCCTGTTACCATAGTAATGAAGTGAAGGGACCGGAACATCGGGGAAGAAAAAGTGAAGGTCAGTTATAGCAGCGTCCATGCACAGCTGCACAAAAGCACCAATAGGGCACATTGGCATCTGAAAATATGAAGCCTCGGGAATATCGTTGTTGTCCGGTTTCGGTGTCTGACTTGGCCAACCGTGCATCCTCTTCTCTCCGACAGCGCAATTGGCCCAGCTGCGACTGAACGAGGCAGACGACAAGTTCATAGCCAGCGCAGTGAACCAGCCCGTGGCCCTGGTGGTGCTTGGGCAGAGCTGCTGGGCCAAGGCGTGCGTGGTCAACGAGCTCTTTGGCCAGACCGTCCTCCCGGTCACCTCCCCTGGAAGCGAGGAGGGACAGCTGACCTGGAGGATGGTGAGCAGACCTGGGTGCTAACCGAGCAAGTGGTTCTCAGTGGGCCGTTTTCGTAGGAAAAAGCCAGATTTTGAACTGCTTTTTATGGTCTGCCTCTTCAGGTTGTTTCTACAACAATGTAGGCATGCACAAGTACCTTGTCAGCAGCCTTTAAAGCTTGTCTGCTTGGCAGAAATTTTCTCTTCTCTTTCTGTTGTCTTCTTTTTCCTTTTCCTCATCTGTTTTACTTCTTGCACAAGTGCTAAGCCAACACCTGCTGGGTAACAAGTGCTGGATTTCCTGTGTCATCTATCTCGATCGAGCATGGGGACACAGACCAACGTGGGTCACGGGTCAAACATGAGTCCTGCACCAGTGTTCGGCTGGGGGCAAGTGTTCAATGAGAACACAAATCCCAGCCAAATGCTGATGCAGCACTCATGATGCAGCACTCAGAAAATTCAGCATTTACGGCCCTGTCATCTGGGATGTGTTGATCGCATGAATGGAGCAAAAATGGAAAGGAGGGTAAAGGTCCTTTCTTCCTGTTGCATGTTGGTCTTTAAAGGGAAGCTGAATCAATGCCACTTTTGTTTTCCTCGAAAATGTAACTAAACGCGACAAAACACGAAAACCCTCCAACCAGTCATGACGTCGCAAGAGGATCTTTCGGCTGCCAAGTGTGTGTCTCTTGAGGGCCGCACGTGCAATTGCAAGCTTGCCAGGTATATTCCCCTGCACTGGGTTGTGACATATTTTCTGCCCTTTTTATAAATAGCAAGGGCATGTGCATAGCTTTGATAGGTCCTGAAAATGTGCGAGAGTGCAGATTCCAAAAAACATTTCTTGTGACGTCGCGCTCTTGGAAGGGAAAATGATTTTCTGCAACCTCCTTGCACCAAATTAAAAAATAATTTTGATATTTGAGATTCTGGAGGTCAAATGAAGACGATTTAAATGTGCTTCCTCAAGTACAACACTGCTTCAGCTTCCCTATAAGGGGTGGTCAAAGATTTTTATGAGGAATTATACTTGCTCCTTTATCTTGCTCAAATGCAACATCTGGATGTGTTTCTAGTTTTTCATTTTGAATGTACAATTCACTTTTAAATACCTTGCACAAAGGATGGGACAAATCACTACGAATCAGTTAGCGATTTTTACAAGTTACTGGAGATTTCTTATTAAAGATGTTCTGCGTGCAATGATTCCCGAGAGTCTACCTCGTATCATTAAGGTAATAGACTTTGTATAAAGCTCTTTTTATTTATTATAAGTAAGATTCCGTGTTTACAATGTTTTTTCTGAAGTGTCTAGCGTTACGTCCGACGTAACCCAAGTTACGTCCGAACCTCCGCCTTCCCCAGGTTCACGGGGGAGAGAGAGGAGCGGCGGGGGGAGGAGGGGGGGAGGGTTAGGTATACGCGTTCCAGTGCTCCGTCCGGACGTAACGCTAGCCACAGCGATGTTTTTTTCTTTTTTTTTTGGGTGGGGGGGGGGGTATTTTTTTTTATGGAGTCTGTTTTTGTGTAAATTGGTTAAGTTATAACAAATTTACACAAAAAACACCAAATCTGTTAAAAACTAAACCCTAAGGAAATAAAAACTCCCGAATTCGAAAAAAAGATAAACACTGAAAACACAGAACCCTACTTACAATGTTAAAGGGAAAAAGTAGGAAGAACAATTAGGTTATGGCTAATTGCTAATGACCTTTTATCTGTGGAGCTTGTGGGACAACAAAAGTTTTAGGATTCAGTTCAGTTATTGCAGAAAGCTCCAATACCCAGTTAATTGAATCCATTCATTGGATGATTGTCATCTGAGCTTTTGACAAAAAAGGAAGACTGAGGAACATCCAGATGTTGCATTTGAGCAAGTAAGCAAAACATCTAACAAGTGCTAAAGGGGTTGAACACATGAAGCACTGTGTTATGAATCACTTTCCTTTTTATCCCTAAGATTTTGCACTTTGTTTGCCAACTAGCCCACCTATCTGTTGTTGGGAAATTGTGCTTTGAGTTTCTTCCATGCTTTAAATACGTGCCCTTTGACACATAACATTAGTTTTCTTAAAGGGAAGCTAAGGAGCTCTGAAAAAAATTAGTTAGAAGTGAATTGTAGTGTATTTTGCCCCGTGAACTCGAATACCCAAACCATTTGCTGCTGCAAGTATTCTTAAAAGGGCGCGGTACCTCTATTTATTCGTCCGTTTCAGGCGCCAGATGGCGCGCAGCTCGCGACATGGTTGAACGCGCGAATTCTAGATGGCGCCAGTATCGGAGTGAGAAAAGGCCCGCGGTAGCCGCTGCGTGAAATAGATCCCCGAAATGTGTCGTGTGACGCTGTTCTCCGGCGGATGAAGTTTCTCCCTCCCTCGCGCGCGCTTGGTATGTCTCTTGTCAGTCAGCTCAGTGTGGCCGGGTCCGGCCTCTGCGCTGTGTGATGCAGTGCGTGGCGCTCGTTTTTGTTCGGAGGTGGGAATAAAAATGTCGGTCCTCTTTTTTACGACGCTCGTTTTTATAGCTTGGGTTTTTATTTCAAATGACGTACAGTACCGCCTTTTCGAAATCGTATACTTTGCGGTGAGCGATTGAGAGTCATGTTAGCATTTTATTTTGGTCAGCACTACACGTTGAATGAAGACCTTGGGCGGCGGCGTAAACATGTGTTGCTCCCCAAATTGTGTCCAAGGTGCGCAGTGACAAATGGAAATGATATTGAAGGCGTGCGACCGTCGGTTGGTAATTGCGTGCGTTAGATTCACCTGTTCAGTCTAACCATTTTTGCCAATGTCTTATCTGTTTCGACAAATGATATGGTCGAGTCTATTGATAACCTTAGGTAGACTGCACTTACGGAGTGTGCGGGCTTCAGATAAATTTGCTTCGTTTGTGTGAATTAATAATTGTTTTCTCTTTTCCGTACTCGGTGCTATGCAAAAATCGCTGAGATGTTATGGTAGCGTTGTGTGGCGGCGTTTTGCACGCTGACTCGCTGTTGCGTTCTCTGTGCACAGCACGTGTTCAGATGGAATGTGTCAAATCGTATTTCCGATCGATATGATAGATTTAATTTGCTACAGTGTTAATAATATTTTCCTGATTTAAACTGGTCCCCTCCCCGGTCTGAGCCTAAGTTCAAATTCGAGAGTGCAGACGGACTTCGCGTCGTAACAGCCGTAATGCGCAGAAAGAAATTAGTACAATGAAAGAAAAACAAAAGGATACGAGGCGGCTCGGTGTTATAGAAGTAATGAGTGTACAAAAGATGCCATCGTACGTTTTCTTTTTCTTGTTGAACGTTCTGCATCGTTGTGAAACGCTCAAGGTACCAGCTAAGACAACGATCTGGCGTGAAATTTCGTCGAGCGGAAAACGAGCGTCACTTTCGCCATGTGCTTTCATTTCGATATGGCGCAAAATGTGCGCGAAATGGTAGCAGGTAAGAGAGCAAAATTTAGATGTTGGGTTTGGAAAACCGCCAGACTCAACCGTGTTGGGGCCACCTCTCGCGAGTCAATACGTCAAAGGTATTGCCCATCGAACTGTACGTGTGAGTTATCCATTTGAGCGAAACCTTGATTTCGCAAAACTATTGTGCGTTGGAAATATGCATCGTGTTAATCAGCTATAACTATACCCTATCTGACTAGCTGCGCGCAGTACTTGGAAGCCACGAGCGAGAAATAAATTAAAGTTGCTTTTGTAGGACAATCGAGACGTGGAGACCCATAAAAGAGAGTCCCGAAAAGAAGAGAGCTCCCCTTCCCTTCTCTTCAAGTGTTGGGTTACGCTCTCAATCATGTCCCTTTGGTAACACTGCGTGCACCCGAAATCGCCTTCTTCACGGAAAAACACGGTGGCCTTCAGAATCGAGGGGTGCTACGCGAAAACGAGCGACATGTCACGGGAAGGAAGGCGAGGTTCCACGGGCTTTGAAAATGCTCCTGACCGCAAAAACAACAAACCTTTTTTCTTCTTTTTTGTCGAAGAACAATTTTTTATTCTTTTTTTTTCGTCCACCTTGATACCGCATCAAGGCAAGCACTAACATAAACAAAAAATAAAAATAGTACGCATACAACGACAATGCACCCACTGGGACCCGAGTCAAGGCAAGAACAACCAACTACTAAAAGGAAAAAAAGAAATTAGTACGCACACATAGACAGGGCGCATCCATCGAAAAGCCACAAAGGAGGAAAACAATCGGGGCCTAAACACCCCCCCCCCGTTTTTTTCCCCGCCCCAAAAAAAAAGGAAAAAACAGAAAGCTTTTTGGACGACCGCGGTCGCCCAAGCGATGACCTTGGAAGAGTATGCGATTGTAGCACGTTTGTCCCGCGGCAGTTCCCCTGTACAAGCCATCGAGACGGAGGGGCCCGCAGACTGGGGGTGCCCCCAACAAAGGCACACTACTTGGGCGTAAAACGCGTTCTCTTCTTTTTTTCTTTTTTTGTTTGTTTTGTTTTTTCAGTTTGGGGAAAAGGGCTAAAAGCTATTTTCGTTTCTTTCTCACTTTATTTTCTTCTGGTGGGTGCGTGTCGGTTCATAGAACAACTTCTTCCATCATAAAAATTAAAAAAAAACGCACGAGAAGAATGAGAATAAGAAAATTAGTTGACAACTTGGACTCCGTTCTCTCATTCTTGCGGAGAAATCCCTTTTGTAGGAATACACTATTGCTTCGCCGAAAGTCACAAGTTGCAAATATTCTACAACGTGCGCTCTAACACATCGCTTGCCTAAACAGCCGCAGTCGTCATATGAGTTCCGCATTAGAGGGGGCAGACTCTCGTGTTAGTCGTTGATGACAACGTCCATTGGAGACGCCCTCGTTAGGAAAAATCTTTTTACTTGTGAAGTTCACAATCTGCGCCCGTCCGGCCAAATTGGGCAAGTTGGGGTACGCTCACTGCAGACGCACAACAAAAGGGGGCCCTCTCGCAGGTGCCCCTATCTACAGATCTCACCCCTCCCTGAACTGGTCACTTCGGCGAGGGCAGGTGATCAGAGAATGTTTAGACTTGGGCTAAACTGTTCCAAGCTCCCACACAAGGACGGCCCTAGAAATACTTGCATGGCAGACAGGCCAAACGCCCCCTCTTTTTTAACCTAAATTCGTTCTTTTATTTTTGAGTATACGTGTCGTTGGAATGGTTTTCTATCCTAGCAATCGTCACACAGCAAAACCCAACTAAGTCAAAAACCGGGTCCACTCTCGTGGGCACGTAAGCAATAACACGTGTCTTAATCCGATGTACTTTCAAGCGTTTCGGCTGCGTGTAGCGCGTATAAACGTAAGGAAATGAGACGTCATTTCCCCATAACTTGGCAAACGAAGAAAACTAAAGCTTCTGTGAGGCAATGAGAGTGTTGGAGCGAGGTACGTGACAATGTACGGTGGTGGGTACTGTTCCTAAAAATAGCTGTCACGTGCTTTGCTCCGCGACTGATTCCCTCACAGCAGCTCTGACCTTTGAAGTTTGCCAATTACGGTGAAACGGAGTACAGACAAAACAAACAGGAAACGAGCTGCCAGCATACGCTAGTCATACTTCCAACAAAAAGGTTTAGTTTCTCCCCAAGTTGGACGACATTTATCATGAATTTTTAGAGCTGCAAAGCTCTAAGTAACGAGTACTCAAGATTTTTTTCTCTCGTGAGTTTGTGATTTTTACAATGCCCTGCAAGCAAAAAAGATTTAAAAAAACAACCGGTGTTTTCTCGAAATGGTGAAGTCATCCCAAGGGGGTTTAAAAGAACTCGTAAAGAAAACGCCGCAGCTGTGCATGCGCGCCGCCAGCCTTGTCTGCATAGTTCAAGGTCTTGTGACGGATTACGGAGCTCTATGCGGGTGCTTAGCGGGCGGCGGAAACGGTCTACTGAAACTCCCCAATGTGCGAAAGGAAACGGTGCGATCGATGCTGCATGGCAATTTTTGTTTGTAGACATTAAAAAAAGTATTTGTGTTCACTTCGCACTGCACCTTTTAGCACGGAAGTTCCTCTTTGGTTGTGATGTCTTTACTTTCTTAAAAAATAAAAATATAGTTATTTAAATTACCGAATTACAAAAACGTCGATATTGCATAATTGCTTTCAGTACTTGCATCGATTTTTGCTCCCATAGTGAGTAAGATCAGTTCAAAACATACCCGAAACGAAAAGGGGTATGGGTATTTTCTGAGGTGTTACGTTCTTAGGGGATCCGGACGTTTCGTTGTAGGACGTTTCGGTGTAGGGCGTTTCGGTGCGGTCTTTATGGTGCACGGACATTTCAGTGCACGATCAATCAAAATCTCAAAATTGATTTTTTTTTTAAGGAAATAAGCATTATTTTAGGGAGAAGTGATTTTTTTCGCATTTTATGAACTTGTAGGCTTGGTCATCTTTTTACGGTCACTTACTCATATACGATATAAGTGACTTTGTTAGGCGCAGCACCATCCTGCGGGAGGGCTGGATACTTTGGACGTTATGTTTATTTCACTGGTGTCTCTTTTTCAACGTAACTAGACGCATCACATAGTATTTACGCGTTGGGTCGATACAGGCGTTCTCGGCGCCTTCTGTAAAGGTGTGGGCTTTATTATTTGTAATGTGTGTAGGAAAGGCTCCAACAGCAAGAAAGTCCCACACCGAAAAGTCCGTGCACCGAAAAGTCCGCACCGAAACATCCTACACCAAAAAGTCCTAGACCCCTTTCTTAGCAGATTAACTTTTAGGTAGTGCTATTTTCATGCGTGTGTACTCGTTGTTTTGAGCTGCAGGGCATTTTAAAGTGGAAATCAAGAAGAAAATAAAACAGCATGATCCCCTTAGCTTTTCTAGACCAGATTAGCAGCACCCTTTGGCAAAAATGTGCCTTTGGCGGTTCCATCCACTGTCGGGCGTGAGAGACGGAGCTTGCGTACTCTCTCGGGAGCTGAAACAAAATATCTTGCGACACAAACCAAGTGTTCTAACAAAAGAAAAAAAAGAAGAAAAAAGCTTTATTTGAACGATCTATGTATGAGTTGTTGAGTCAGGCCAGGATTCCAGATCAAAATATTGAACGAACAAACAAAACGTAATTTCCAACGAGTTAGAACGTCCAATAATGGACATTTTGACTCGAAGGACATTTCGAATCGCTATGGCTAGAGTGTCCCCCAGGTCACGTGGCACCCACAATAAAAATATGCTCTGATATTCCGATAGCGGCATTCTATAAAAGCACTAAACATGCGAAAAAAAACAAAACAAATCCATCATACAAAGCGAGCGAAGAGTTAGCTAAAACGGGATAGCAAGGTTAGTGGCGTTCAAACGTACGAAAACAAACAAACATGAAATAATAAAAATTATCTTTATTTGTTGTTTTTGTTTGATAATATTTACAAATCTGTCTTTTTAAACACGGGAATATTGCTAACATCTGAGAAAACCTCAGCCTCTGATAGCCAAGTCAGTGAACCTAGCGACATTGGAATTTTTCCAATAAGTATAACCAATGACACCCACGCGAACCGTCATAACAACAAATCAAGGAAACAAAACACTGCCAAGTAAAAAAAAAAATATATATATATATATATATATATATATATATATATATATATATATTGACACACAGTTGTAATGTTTTCTAGATATTTTTCGTTCACTTTGCACGATATTTTTTTTAATTTTCTTTGGTGGTTGAGCTTTCAGCTGCTTCGTGGAAAGCCGTGATCGGGATATTACCTTTTTTATCTGGTAGGTGTCACGTGACCTATACTTCGATCACGGTATTCTACGAAAGCACTGGACGTCCTCGTCCCCTCCTCGTCAAGGACGTCGCCTTCTCCCCTGCCGAAAGGCTAAAAACAGCCAGCCCCGGGATAGGACAACAAACAAACAAACAACGTGCGGATTACAGCCCCTCAAATATGGTGATCGAGCATGCGCAGAAGCTTACTGAAAAAAGGAGGATTCCAAGCGCTCCAACAAATATAACAGATTGAAAAAAAACAAAAAAAAACAGATTCGAAGATTGCGGGAGCGGAGTCCTGAATCATTTTTCTCGGATGTGTCGCCGCATCCTGCTTTCTTCTTTTTTTTTTTCTTGTCGGGTACTAGTTTTTTCTATTCGGCTCACTCAATGAGTGCGGCGAAGGGGTCTAGGAAAACTCGCCACAAGCCCGGTCGTCACAGGCCAACTGGTCATAGGTGAACTCGTCAAGCACGCCAACTCGTCACACCGGAATAATCGTTCTGATCGCTTTGACCAGGCGCCGTCAGCAATGACCGTCACAAGTGGGCAGCCTTCGGCATCGATCTCACCAGATTCTCTTGAAAGCTTGGCTTCTTCTTCTCCGGCTTTTTTCATGGATTCCAGAGCCGCGGTTTCAATACCCCCGAGCCACCGTCGTCTCATGCTTTGCAAAAGTTTTGCTGGACATGGACGGCACATTCATCGATGCTAAAAGCTCAACAAGTTTCGATTGCCCACTACCAATGGAAATTATTCCTGACACCGCAGCAGTGTTCACGTCCATGCTAGAACTCGCCTCGGTCGTTTGAGGAGGTAACTCCGACTCGATAACATCTTTCTGGTTGCACATCTTGCAAACGAACGTGAAGGAACTGCGCAAGCCATGCCTCCGTTCTGAGACGAACACCATGTCCGCAAACGAACAACTGAAAGGAGCATGATCGCAAATTCTTTGAACAGACTGAAATAAGTGCATAATGTCGACCAAGCGACGACCATTGAGCACGGATGCGGCTGGTTGCAAGTTTTTGGACGGTTCGACCGTGGATTCGATCACATCAGAGCCTAAACCAATACCTGTTCCTGCAGCCTCAGATCGCTCCGAAGAACCGACCACCGCCGCCACGGGACACACCGGGTCCCCTTTGCCGAGGAGCGTTGACAGCGAGATTCGCACGGTCGCGGCTTGAGGACCACCTTCGGTAATCTCGCAAACAAAACCATCCGGGTTGGAACACGATGGCTCGATTTCACCAGAAACCTCAACGTGCGAAGCTTCCACAGACGGTCGCTTCCGAGTATTCTCAATGTGGGACTTCAGAAGCTTTCGCTTGCCATAGGGAGCTTGCTTTCGACCCATGACGCCAGAGGCGAACGCAACACTTCAGAGCGACACAAATTCGAACGCACCAAACGCGAAGGGCAGCTGCGTTGAACTGCCCGTCACCGTCAGCCGTCAGCCGCCTGCTTCGCCCGCGCGAAAGAAGATCGCGTATGAATACAAGACAAATGCGTGCACCAAGTCACACGGAGAAACTACTTGATCTCTCGTTCTTGCGGACAGAGACCGCCATCTAGCGGGAGGAGAACAAAATGCAAAACACAAAAAGAGTTGAAACTTGAGACCTAAAAATTGCTTTCGGAAATATCGCTGTAGTTCCGAAACGGATTAACCTAGACTTAATATTTTTATACCAATCGATTCCGTGATAAATTTTAGAGGCACTTGCGCAAACAGATCTCTTTTCTAAAAATTTGTAGATTATGTAAAACGTTGTTAAACCCAAAAGTGTCAAAACTGCCGTTTTGAGTCGATTTCACGATTTAAAAAAAATATTTCTACTAAATACTGAGAGATATAATCTGCGCCAATGAATCAATTAAGTATTAATCTCTTTATCGTAAAAGTTTCAAGCAAATACAAAGAGCAGTTCTCATGTAGGAATTTTTCGAAAACGTCAAAAATCTACATGTATTCTCTATGGCGCTTGGAGGTACTATGCCCTCTTAAACACGAGAAAATGCAAAAGAAAGCCGCTGTACGTGACGTCATCGACGGATATTTTGGCTGCCCAAGGCTAGGGAAGCGGGGCTTCAGCCCTATTTTGAAATTGCTCTTATGGCTCTCCAGCGCGTCGCATTGAAGTATAATTATGATATCTGTTATTCTAAAGGCCAAATGAACGCAATTCAAGCGTTTTTTCTCAAATATAGAAGTGCCCCATCTTACCTTTAATATGTGTAAATTGAAGTGAGTGGTCAATGTTTGTCAGGAGGTGCTCTAAACTGCTCATAAAAAAAGAGGAGGCCAAAAAATGTAGTCTGTTTAATAACTACTCCTTCCTTTGCACACTACATAAAATGGTAAGCTTCTATTATTTTAGGGTGCTTGGCTTATCAGTGAAAATTGGGAAACTTTTTTCTTAAAAATAGGTCTGGGTGACCTCACTCCCATCCGCAGGTGCGTTTCTGCCCCGGGACCAGCAACCAGACGGAGATCAGCCTGGCTTTGCCCAACAGCTTCGAGCTCGTGGAGCACCTGGCTGCCTACGACCAACCCTGGAGGACCATTCCCCGAGCCGACCTGGAGCTCGAGGTGAGCGCGCGTTCCTCGGTGCTGCGACGACTTCCAAAGGACGGTTCGGACATCGGCGTTTGCGGGCCCATTCGCACGTCTGCTTTCGAGTGCGACAAAGCGCGCAGCAACTGCTCGTCAGCTTACGACGAGAGACCACGTTGACGCCATCTGTGGGTGGCTCCGGAAAATGACCGACCTACGTATCTTTTCTTTCGCCGGTGGCACGAAATACTTTTGACAGTGTTGTGAGGGTTCAGTGATTTTGGGGCCTATTTTTCATCGAATTTGGGGGTTGATTTTACGGGGTTAATTCTTGTACGCAGGTTTGGTGTTTTGCAGAGTGTTTTCAACGTTTGACAGAAATCTGTGTCTGTCGGAGCTTAATTTTAACCTCTGGAAAACGTGTGCACAACCCGAATACTTGAAAAGCGTGCCTTAATCCACCCTTAAGAGAAGGAGATAAGATGGGAGTGGCAGTTCCGGAAGAGAGCAGTCACCTTGTGCAGAGTTCTGTGGGCAAAGTTCAGTTTAAAATAATGCTGTTGATAAAGATTTCTTTCCTTGAAGCTTGGGAATTTTTCTTCAAGGGCTGCTTTTGTCCCAGGTTTTTGCATTTCTCCGATTTTGATGCGACCGGCTCGGGGTGAATTTTTGAAGTTTGTCGGTATATACCGAAAACATAGTCCTAAATAGTATAAGCAAGCAGTTCTTATGCAGTTTCTTTTTTTTTTTAAAGCTTTAAAAAGGCTGTAAAAGCTACACTTCTGCGGTTTGTGCAGGTCAGATATATGGCCATGGGGACACGGTATAGGGGGCTAATCGTAACAGTCGGTGGGCTAATTAAATGAAATTTGTTAATTAACTTAATTTGTGAAAATAGACGTACGGTTCCAATTATAATCTTGCCGAGTGTCATCGGAAACCACTAGATTAGTAACTTTTAGAAAGCCTGAGCACATCAGTAGTGCGCTAAAGTTAACACTCGTGCTGCAAGAGCGAGGCTACTAGTGCGGTAAAGCACCGCGCAATTTTTCCTTGTTTCATCATAGCCCCAGCCTTGTATCTGTTGGACGAGTGGTATGCATGGCGCGCTACTATGCTTCCTACGCGCTCAAGGTATTTCTAAAATTTATTGATATAGTGTTTTTCAACAGCTCTCAGCAAGTTTCTAATTGGGACCATGTCTATTTTCATTAATTAAACAGTTAATTAACAAATTATACCTAATTAGCCGACTGATTCTTATTATTAGCCCCCTATACTATGTCCCCCTGGCCATATAACTCACAAGCACATGTATAACTCAATGCAACATGTCGTAGAACGTCAGGAGCCGTAATCTGGTTGTTCACACTCGTACGTAAATGTCTGAATGAGCCTTAATAACCATTCGTCGCAGCTGTCTGACGGTGAACAGTCTGGAGCAGCTTTCATGTTGAAACTCGTTCCTCTCGTGTGACTGACATTCTCTCGCATGCATATTTAGCATCTGCCTCTCACCTCTGGCAGATCTAACAGGTGGTCGTTTGTTTCATATTTTTCTTTTGCACAAAATGTGTTGCGTTTCTAGGGCATACGTGTATGGCAGCTCCAAGAGTTCATGCACACGCGTGAGCCATGCATTCTTTAGTTTGTACAGTGAACAACACAGCAGAAACGAGAGTGTCAGTTCATTTTATTTTGCACTTAATTCAAAGGCAGTCATCAAAATTACTGGCATTATGGGAAGGGCTCATTCGGGGCAGGCACCATTTCAAGCATTACGTTTGTCGATGTCACGCTTGTGCTAACTATGTTTCAAAGTAGGCATCGTACCTAATGAAGATAGTGGGCTTCTGAACTGCTTTATTGCAATGATGGCAGGGGAGGGAGTCCCTTGGATGTCAATCACAGCAGATGGGTGTGTCTCAGGATGAATGTGCTCAAAAGCCCTTGGCAGAATACCGTCAAAACGTGGTGTTCCACCATTTTTTGTTATTGCAACGGAATAGACCCTTTTCAAAAGGTCGCGCCATCTAGCAGCTGCTACTCGAATTACCCGAGCACGTATTTGAAACGAGAGCCATTGCAGCCTGCAGCTAGAGCTTAACGAGTGCAGTGTTGGCGTTCGGCGAGGGCTCCGCTCTAAATACGATCTAAGATCTCTCTCGTGCCTCAAATTGCGGTCGTTCGAGACCTGCTGAAGGCTGCCGTCGTCTCCCCAGGGGGACGCCCGCCACGACCCCGCCCTGAGCACGGCTGTGCTGGAGATCCGCATGAAGCACCCGCTGCTGCGGGAGGAGGTGCAGGTGGTGGCGACTCCTTGCAACGACAACTCCTTCGAGCAGACCTACTTCAAGGCCGTCGAGGGGTGCACCCCACTCCTCATCTATGCCTTCTCTGACGACGCTCTCTCCGAAAAGGTGGGTTCTTCTGTGGTTCGGACCCCGAGGCTAATTCACGACCTCAGGCGGGGTTTGCACATCCTTGGGCGCACGACCTTGGGGAATTTGCACGGTTCTGAAGACATTTCAGGTTTTTTACAGCGACGGCTGTTATGGGCTCTTCCCACCACCGGAAATGACATCCATCGTTGTTGATGTTGTAGTTTGCGTAATAGGGCATAAAGCATCCCACGCAATATGGCCAGCTGCTTGTAAAAGGATCACATGCTGCTCTCGGGATTCGAACCTCGGTCCACCGCGTGTGAAGCGGTTCTATTACCACACAGCTATGCCAGAGCATTGGCAATCCGCTTTGTTGTATAATTTTGTGGAACAAACCTGAGTACGAGTCTCAAGTGGTGCCTGCTAGATGGCCGCAGTTGCTGTGACGTCGTGATAGAGCCAATTGTTAAAATTAAGAGCTTCGGCTGGGTGGCATGAGCCCCCGCCCGATAAAAATCTGAAAATATCCAAAATGCCATCTGGAAGGGCTAACAAATATTTTTTTTTTGCATAAATATAGAAATATACATTTTAACCAAACCTGCATAGGTGCATTCTACATATCCTAAAGTACTATATCCATGCCAAATTTGGTTGTGATGGGACAATATTAAGAATGGAAATTCTTGTGCACAAACCGTGGCATTAATGCCCCGTGGCATTTATGACAAATTTTACAGTCAGCAGCTCCAAGGTTTCATTTGTTCCCTAAGCAGTAGACTCTCGTGGGACTCTAAAGAAGTTTTCCTAACTTCATCCACGTGAGCAGGGCTCGGGCAACACTTCTCTCCCCTCCCGTTTTTACACCCGGTAGTACTGACAAACCATGTTCCCGAGTCCTTTCCACAGCATGGCTAAAGGGAAGAGGCCACAGGTTAAACGAGGCATTTTTATTTTGTGGCATTCATAGTAGGATACGTGATTACTGCCAGCCGCCGATCCTCCAAGATGCACAAACGATCTGCCGCCGAGGCTATTGCATAAGAACCTTGCGCTGACATTGCATTACTTGTCAGGGCTACTGCCTTCTCTGATCGGTCGCCGGAGCAGTTAGATGCCATGGCTGGTACGGAGTGGTATTTGTCTGGTGCATTCTTAACCTGTATCTGACAATGGTAAGCACGATGGAGCTACTTTTCACCTTCGATATCGTGGCGTATGTAGTCTACATTTCAAAAGAGGCTGGTTAGGATAACACAGTGTGGATTAGTGGGCTCTGCATCGGAGTCCGGAATGGCTTTGATGTTTTTGCTCCGTCCCGTGCCCTCCCAGGAAGTGGCGGACTTGTGTGAGCTGAGGCGGCTGGCCCCCAAGACCCCCGTGCTATTCGTGCGTGCCGACCTGCCCACCACGTCCGAACTGACAGAGTCCGAGCAGCACGCTCGTAGTCTGCGGCACGCGGCGCGTTCGCAGCAGACTCGGCAGATCCTCATCTCCTCCGGCTCCTTTGGCCCCGAAGGGGACGGTAGCGGAAGCGAGGTGTCATCCACGCCTCCTCTGACTCCGGGTATGTATCTGTGAAAATTCTTTGCCGGCCCCATTGCACCATTGAATTGAATACATTAACGTGTACATGCATGTGAGCACGACCAACTGCATTACAACTCCACATGACGAGATGGTTGCTGTGGCAACCGAGGCCCACACATGTCATAGTGGAACACGAGGAATCGTGCGGTCAAGCCCAGTTTTATCAAACCTGAATATTTCGAAAGGTTCTTTTGTTTGCTTTCTTCGAACATTCAAAACATTTCCTTGGAAAGTCCCATGTAAAAGTATAGGCACCTTGTGCATCTCCATCAAACTTCACCACCTCCGATATGCCGAACTGTGCACCGTGCTCCTGGTTTCCCTCAAACACTGTCACGTGTTGAGGATAAAGGACTTGGGCAGCGAATGGTGCATAGAGGCAGAGGAGGAGATCAACACTCTGCCTATACTTTGTCTCACCCTAGGATGCACTAAAGGCAAAAGCTATGGACACCAGATCCAATCACAAGCCACTTAGAAATTGCGTGGTATCTCGCTTCGATGCACGTGTTGGTGCCTGCGTCTGGGATCACTAATGGGTATGGATGGACAGTGGTTCGAATTGAATAGCACTGAGTAACTCATCAATTTTACATCGCAAAGAAAGCCACGACATACAGGCTCTTTGCAGTGTCGAAACTATAGAAATGATGCAGTGCTTTTTGATTCGGAGCATTATTCATCCTCCCTAATCAGTGTTAAGAATGTCACAGTTTAGCGTGTAATGTGATTGGACCTGGCGGCCTGTGGCTTTGGCCTTCAGTCCATCGTAAGATGAGACGAAGTATAGACTCCTTAGCACCCCCCCCCCCCCCCAAGCACAAATGCGACAGTCTTTTGCTAGTCAGTCGACAGTGGTTGTGCAATCACACTTTGAATGCCTTGTTTATCTTTGTCAACCTTTTCTTTCGCAGCTTTTGCTTTGACATTTTTGTATTAGCATTATTTCTAGGGGTGTGCGAATAGTGGTTTGAATCGAATAGCGCAGTGTCATTCCTAGAATCAACAGCGCAAAGTCAGCTGGTTGCATCGGTTTTCCTTTGCACCGCAAAGCTATGAATGACGTTGTGCTATTCGATTCGAACCACTATTCGCACACCCCTAATTATTTCTGCTGTCTGATCAGTTTTTTTTTTTTAAACGTCCTGTTCTTTTTTTTTTTTTTAATTATTTTTGTGTTCGTCCGTGCTTCTTATTTCGCGGCCACATGCACGCATAAGCGCGGCAAACTGTGCGCGCAGTTTCTGCTAACAATGTTGTAACACGGTTCTACTGTATTTAACGATCCTTGGGTACTTTATTTGGTAAACTCTCATTTGTAATGATCATCGGCGTTAGCAGAGACGCACTGAAATTTTAACCGGAGCTTAAGTTAACATATTTTTGTTTATTAAATTGTCAATATATCAAACTATTTTGAATATATCCGAGTTTGGCCGCGAAACGATTGGTCACGCTTGCAAGAAAATTTAGACCAGCCTTGACGTGTCAAAAAGTTCACCTTTAGAGACTGCCTGTTTCCTAGGCCTGCATTATCCATTAAACAAGATTTTGCTGTGAGGTATTGCAAGCATATACATACTATTTTCTCATATATTATGCAGAGATTGAAAAAAGGGCTCAGAAATGACCTTTTATCTTTGAGTGGGGCGGGGCAAGGCCATTTTCTTTTTGTGCAGAATGTGCTTAGGGGTGGGTGTTTTATAAGAAAATAACCCGAGGGAGTGTAACGCGGGAAGTGTAACGTGCCAAATATAACAAGCTAACCTAAATTGCCTTGCTACATTTACTAGCTAAAAATATAAAATAGCGCAAAAAAGACAAGGACAAGAAGTATACAGGACAAGTGCTAACTTTCAACTAATTTTACTTCTTAGTAATGAGTTTGTTTTTGAATGATCGTGCACAAAATTGGTCAACTTTTATGTGGTGCTGCTTAGCCTGTCGTGTGTATATATGCTTGCTTTTCCTGAGTAGAACTAGTTGAAAGCTAGCGCTTGTCCTGTATACTTCTTGTCCTTGTCTTTTTGCGCTATTTTATATGTTTAACTAAGATGAACCAACTAGCCCAACAACGTACCCTACTATACATTTACTAGAACTTGGCATAGCTCCCGAGCTACAAAAAAAATAATATCCCGGAAATGCCCAGTGCAGCTCAAAACACTCTACACATTCTGTGTCTCCCGACCTCATCAGCAGGGTTAAGATACATTTACCGTAATATCATGAGAGATGGTCAGTGTTGGGTAAAGTACATCTAAAATGTACTTCAAGTAAAGTACAAAGTAAATTAGACGTGATGTACTTCAAGTAAAGTAGTAAGTACACTGGGTGCAATGTACTTGAAGTAAAGTACTATAAATACAATGTACTTTAAAATAAAGTACAAGTATTTTAACACAATCGTTCATGATGCCCTTTAGTTCCGCTATACAGTGATTTTTTTAACTGGTATGAATTGCCCAGGGGTAATCAGGGCTGCATGACTTATTTTCAAAAACAGCGGCGAATATTTGATGGAGTATCCACACAGTAGTTATTTTCAGGAATTGAGCCAAATTCCTCAAGGGGGTTAAATGTACTAGGAGAGAACATGACGTCAGCCCTGTAGCTTCCGCAAGCAATCCACTCATAAAACAGTGTCCTCTCCTTAATGAAAACAAAAAACAGAGTGTGCAAGCGAGCTGGTGATAATTAATCTTAATGTGTCACCTGAGCATGGGGTGCGAAAAAATAGGAACTTTCAAGTTAAAGGAAAAGACAAAAGAGAATATCTCAATACACGCACTCATCTCTCTTACGTCACGGCGCGGTGGTGGCGCGTCGGGCGCACCTCCGGTCTGGGGCTGTGGGCGGAAGGCCCCATGTGAGACGTGTATTCCTGCATTGTTTTGAAAGAAACCTGATGAAAACCTGCCTTTTCGTCAAACCGCTGCGACTGGGGCTGTTCCAAAAGAGTCGAGAAAGGTTTGAAGGTCAGTTTTCATGTGCTCGGTTCGTCCGAGAATCTGGATATGTGCCGTGAAAAAGGAAAAGCAGATGCCGTCGGACAACGATTGCTTGGGCGGGAAGCACTTTGTGTTGAATTCATGGATACTTGGGTCATCAGATTTATTTGTTTTGTTCCAACATGAACGCCGGAAAATCGTCAAGTTGTACGGACCACCTGCGGACTACGTTTAGTGCGTCTTCAAGTTCAAACAGCCGCCTGATCGTTCGAACTGTCGTCTGCTCTTTCAAACGTTTCTGCTTGTCGTCTGCTTGACACACCGGCCCGTTGACAAAACGTGGGCCCGGTACTTGCGATAAGAAGTTAAGTGCAGGCCTCATAAGGGTTAAGTTTCAAGGTTGGTAAGCAGGCTCGATGTAAACAGTAGATACAAGGAGATGTTTATCATTGTTACCAGTGGCAATCAACGACTTGTGCCTGATTCACATGGTCAGATTCTGCTTTAGATTTTCAGTATCGACGTCGACCATCTCAGCTACGGTTCACGCTTTTGCAGGCCCAGCGACGTCGCGACGAGCGAAATTTCATCATGCAAATCAGGCTTTAGCGTACATTCTGCGGCGTCCACGCGGAATGAATCGCCGCATGTCACATTATTGAGGCGAAGATTTGCGGTGTAACGAGCCTTGGTCAATTTCGCTGAGGCCGCTCAAGTAGTTAGACATTGCCAGGAAGACGTAGAATCAACAATTCGAACGCGAAAAAGGGCAGGAGACTCACACCGACGCCGACAACAACGCAATTCAATGGTTTGTTTATGGGCGACGGCGAGCTTCTTGCCCACACACCCATCGCGCATGCGCGGCGCCGGTGGCGGCCGCTAGGGGCACTCCGGTTTGTTTGTAAGCATGAGTTGGTGTATACATTGTGACGTTCTCCTCTGTTGTCTTTTCCTTCTACTCGAAAGTTTAATTTTTCCGCACCACAGTCTCAGGTGCTACATCATGATTAATTTTGCTCGCCTAATATTTTAAACCTCCTCCCTTGCGCTGATCAACCGAGAAGTAGCGAAAGTTCAAAAGGCTACGGGAAAGCCGCCCCCAGAACAAGCGGAGCGATGCGTCGTCAGCTCACGTTTCTGGTGAGAGTAGAATATCCCTCCCAGTATTTCTTCAGAGTTGACAAAGCATCATTTTGTGATACAAATTTAACAAAACCAAATTTGGGGAATGTACTTTGAAGTCGGGAATTGTACTTTCCTCGGAAAGTACCAGAAAAAAATACTTTAAGTAAAGTACAAGTACATACTCAGAGAATGTACTTCAGGTAAGGTACAAGTTTCCCAAACCTACTTGAAGTAGTACTTCAAGTACAATGTACTTCAAGTACTTCCCAACACTGGAGATGGTACACCTAAAATCGATAGCACATTGGATGAAAGTAAAGGATGCGCTAACTTTCGGCGTGTCATAAAATAAAGTAACAAAAAAAATGGTAGATTTAAATTTTGACTCTTCAAACTTGCGGTCGCAGGATGAACGAAAGGTAAATGTCCTTCCCAGTCGGCAATGTTCAGTCATTTCTCGCCGTGGTTAAGGAACACAGTTTTTGCCGAGGTCACCGTTGGTCGGGGCCTTGCGATTGCTAAAAGTAAGCCATCTTTCAACAATTCAAAAAAAAAAAAAAATCCTGCAAAAAATAGGGGGCGGGTTATCTTTGGGGAGTGGGACATCTCTGTGGATATTAATGTAATCTTTTTGATTTGTCTTGGAAGCTCGGCTTCCCAGCCCTTATCTGACCGTCTGGTGTGTGCCGTTCTGCGCTTGCAGTGCAGCAGGAGAATGGGCAGCAGCCCAAGCCGGTGCTGACGTTCCCCATCTCGGCGTACCAGCAGCTGTGCAACCTGGGCTTCCTGTGCAAGCGCTTCCAGGACAAGCGCAGGGACCGGAGGCGCTCAAGCGTCCGCTGCGGCGGGACCGTGCTGGCCAGCTCGGAATTCGTCGAGAGCTTCGAGGACTTTGGCAGGTTGGTGGGCACGCTCGGCACAAGCCCTTTTAAGGGACCTCCTCGACCAGTTTGGCAACGTACTGCATTTAGTAACTAGCATAACAAATGCCCTCGCATGATGAACACACCCCCACAACGGGTGTCAATATTTGGACTTTTACAGCGGAGCTGTTAAGGGCCAATTTCCCCAGTACCATGTCCGTGGGCAGACATATCTTGACACAAAACTCTGACAGCTACCGCCATCTACGAGCGACGGCGGCAACCAGACGACCGGCTTGCCGGTTGTCCGGTTGCCGCCGTTTCTCATATGGCGGCAACCTTTCCAGGCCTTCCCACTCCGGCTTGCCGACTTGCGGCTGGCCATTACTTAATTCCCACCATAGTACAGCTTCGCTGGTGTTCCTTCGTCACCCGAGTGGAAAGGCTGAAAGGTTTTCTTTTCCCTTCGCGTAATGAACACAACTCAAATTTTCGGTTCCGCAAGTCTCGAACTGCGTCCAACTCAGGCTAGCCGACGAGCAGCCGAGCCAAGTCGAGCCAAGCCAAACATAGCAATACACACTTTCATAATGGCCGCAAGTGCGTAGTTGCGGAAAGGACCAACAGGGAAACCGAGCGGCCCGCACGCCTAACAAAGCTGGGGTCAAGGAATTGCCCAGCCCGAACATGCTTGACCTATCTGATGCATTGATGTCAACAAGACTCGCCATCGTCTGTGATCCCATTTCGGACGGTGAAATCGTGAAAGTGGTTGGGCCTAAGAACGGTCGCGTCACTCTCCATGCTGAGAGCTTCGTAGGGCGCTTTACTTGTACAAAAAGGCACACCGAAAGCGCCCTAAAAAAGTTGTTCATTTTATAGAGCATGGTTACTTGGCACACCCACGACCACTGAGAAAAGATGTTTAAAAAATATTTAAGAGGTCCGGCAGCTTTCAAATCGAATTGAAGATGCAAGATCGAGAATTTCAAAATTTCATACAAATAGAAACTCTACAAATAAAAAAAGTTTAGGCTTAATGCCTGCTTGCCTTTTAAGAGGGGGACACTACCCAGAAAAAACAATTTCTGCAAAATAAGCTGAGTTAAAATGTCATATTTACATCCACCAACATCTAGAGTAGTCCCAGAAAGTTTAATTAGTTTACATAGTTAATTTCCTATAAATAACTTTTGGCCCACTGATGCTAAAGGAAGGGTAGAGTTTGGAGCACTTTGAGCGAATTTTTTTCGAGTCGACTTTTCTGGCATAAATTTCACTCATAGGAAAACTATTGTTTTGTTATTACGAAACTTGGATTCATTTTTCTGAGTTTTCTGGGGTGAAATTTTAAGGGAAAGATAGCTATGAGCTTGTATTTTTTATTTTTGTAATTTCTCGTGCTCAAGAACTAAACTTTTGGACAAAGGATGGAAATCTAAAAAGATTATTCGTGTATGTAGCTTTTTTGTCATGAAAGATAATATAATATAGAAATATGGTTCCATGGCTATCCACTCTGAACTGTCCTAAAGCAATACAACACATGAAAACGACAAATTGAAGTCATTTCGCAACAATAGTTTCCTACGCAGACACACCCACTTTCATCTTTGAACATTTGCAATTTCTTTTGTACTTCACCCAGGTTAACAAAATTTGGCGGAAATGTTATACAGTCGAACCCCGCTTCAACGAACGCCGCTTCAACGAAATTTCCGGTTCAACGAATATTTTTCGGTTCCCCGTCAACGGCCCATAGGAGTCAATGCATAAGAATTCTCACTACAGCGAACACCGTTTTTTGCGCTGTTCCGCTTGAACGAAATTTCACAAAGCAATTCGAAATTCGAAAGTTTAATTTTCCGTACGGAAAACAAACTTCCGAGCACTGGCGCATTTTGACACATAAAATACGTCTACTATAAAGTTTAAATCGCGTGTTGAACCACCAGAAACTGTCACTGATAACTGGTATCCGAGCGCAACGTTGACCGGGCGTGCAGGCCGCCATTACTTGATGGCGACGGTGATGAGGCTGGCCTTCCTACGCTGTTGCACCGATGCACCCTAGCTCTTGGCTTGATAATGCTCTGCTGCAGACTATCCAAAGCCAAAGCTCAGTCGTCTTTTTTTTTTTTTTTTTCGGTTGTCATTTTATTAGTACGGTACGGCGGTACGACGACAACGACGGTTCGCGGGCTTTTGCGCCTGGCACGATGGCACCGCCAAGCAAAACGCGAAAGTTTTTATCCTTACAAGATAAAGTTCGCATCCTGGCCGAAGTTGCAAGTGGACAGAAGAAAGCTGTCATCGCCGAAAAGTTCGGAATTTCTCCGAGTTCGTTGTCGACGATCCTAAAGTGAGTGACGAGGACATTATACGAAGTGTCCGCGACGAGGCGCAGTCAGATGAAGACGACGTGCCGGACCTGCAGCCTCCGCCGTCCATGGCGCGCGTACTGGATGCGTTCGACGTTCTCAGAAACTACGTGGCTGCGCATGATGACGACCTCGCCATGAACTTACTCGCCCAATGCGAAAACCGCGTCACGGAGCTCCTAACAAGAAAAAGGAAGCAGGCGACGCTCGACACACTCTGGAAATAAAGATTTCTGTACTCTACCAGTTCAGGTATGTTATTTTTTTGTGAATTTCACAACAACAAAATTTTCGCTACAACGAATTTTTTCTCGCGCACCGTCAATTTCGTTGTAGCGGGATTCGACTGTACACAGGAAGAGAAACGAGCTCTGTAAATGTCATTTTAAATCAGACAGGTGGTTCAAACATTCACTTTTTTTGGGTAGTGTCCCACTCATGGGGACACTACCCTAAATGGTCAACTTTAGAACCTTCAGCTTAATATGAATGAAATTTACAGTATATGCTGGAAGTTGTGAGGCAAGAAAACAGTGCGAAGTTTCATCTGTGTACATGAATTGTAAAAGAAATAGTTGTTCTTATCAGGAACACACCGACTTTGTTTAGGAAAACTATCGTTAGAAAATTAATGTTAATACAAAACGTTTTTCTTCACTAGATATGCCGCAGAATGCCTGGAGAGTGCAACTGTGAAAACAAAATTTCCAAAAAGTAATTTATTTTATGCTAATATCGCAATGAAAAATCAAATGAATGTTTTGCCTTTTATGTCATTGACAAAATCTGAATATCTTTTATAAAAGACATCCACAAAGTAAAAGCGTTCAGCCTTTCCACTCTCGTGAAGAAGGAAGACCAGCGGCAGCTGTACTCGATACACTGCCGCAACGCCGCACGCGCCCGTTTCCCGCTTCTTCTTGTCCGACATGCCGCCGATCGTGGATACGTCTCCGGTGAACCAGAGTCGGTCGCACATGGCGCACGTGACGCCAAACGGGTAATCCACGAACTCCCCACCTCGCCGTTGCGCCCGGGAACTGTTCAGCCGACGTGGGAGTGCAGTCGTCCGCCGGGCCTCGCGCTTGCTCTTGGCCTCCATGGCACGATCGTCGTCCGTGGCGTTGGCCCGCCGGCGCCCTTTACATCGCTGGTGCTGTTCTCGGCGGAGGCTTTCCAGGCGAGCGATGTGCTCTTCTTTGGCGAGAAAATCTGAAGCGATGGACGCAGTGGAAGTCAGAGGCGACGGTGGCTTTGCGGCAGTTGTGGACCCATTCGCGCTGCTGCATGACGCCGCCGCTCCTTCCGCAGCCAGTCTTCTTTCCCGATAGGGCAGCGCAGCCGACGCATCCTAACTCCAAACCGAAACTGATAAGAGCGTAGGAAACAGCGCGCAAAACAGACGAGGACGAAGTAACACTTGTGACGAGTGCTGCGCTGCATTACGTGTGCTTCTTCTTTGTCGTCTGTTTTTCGCGCTGTTTCCTACGATGAATTCCCACCAACGTGCCCAATTGTCCATTCTTCTATGATAGCTGGAAAGGTTGGCGCCATCTACGAGTGACGGCGGCAACCAGGCTGGTTGTGTGCTTGCCGCCGTCGCTTATAGATGGCGGTAGCTGTCCAGGTAGGTTTGTGTCGACATACTGGACACGATCCTCGGGGAACCTAGCCCTTAACAGCTCCGCTATAAAAAACAATGCCACAGTTGCATTGCCCATGAAATTCCAGTTAGGGAAAACAATGGGCAAGTCTTTCCTTTGGTCTTGTACCGAATGATAGTTTTCCTCGAGTGAAGTTTATGCTCAAAAAGTGGGACGAAAAACGCGTTCAAAGTGCTGCAACGTCTACTTTTTCTTTAGTATCGGTGGACCAAAATAATTCATAAAAAAATCTTGTGCAGTGTAAACTAATAAAACGTTTTGGGAATACTCTCTGGATGTTGGTGGATGTAAATAATGCATTTTTCAAAAATCTACCTTTTTGCAGAATTTTTTTTTCTGGGTAGTTCCCACCTTAAGCTAGTCCAGATATTTGCATTTGAGAGTAACACTGCGCTTGACTCCTCTCGTTTCACTGCGACGCATTGCGAGGATTTTGGTTGGCATAGCAGTCGTCTGCCGCGAGCAGTCAAAACAGTTGTTCACACTGAAATAACTGTTTGAACTTTAAAATAGTAGAATTAACAAACTCTTAGCGAGACAAAAGACGAGCTCGAAGTTTGCTTTGCCCTCCCTTCGCAAGGCTAGGAGCAAAGACAGAGTCACGCTTTGGTGGTCCTTGCAGTTCACCTCGACCGTCCATTCCCTTTGCAACCTTGCAGCAGTGCCTACCTGTTCGTGAGGAGCGCCCTGCAGTCCCTGCTGGTGAGCGCAGCCTCGCTGCTCAACACGACGCACCTGCTGTGCCTGCGGTCGTTCATCCTGACGGCGTTCGACATGACGCGGGACATGATGATCACGCCCAAGCGGCTGGCCTACGCCCGGCGGCAGGAGACTGGCCTGTACCACGCCCTTATGGAGGTGGCCAGCCACAAGCAGGAGGAGATCCGCCAGCTCATTGTCGGGGCCGTAGAGGGGCTTCGGGAGGAGGTCCTTCAGCGGGCGGCCGACCACCACTTCGAGGGTGAGGGCGTCGCCCGCTGCCTTTTTCGCTTCGTTTATCGCACAGAGTTGATGTATTAATCAAGAGAGAAAGATCTCAAGCATTGGGGATGCATGGGAACGGCAGGGCATAGACACGTACATCGGCGGTCCCAACGCGGTCTGGACGCTGGCACGAACTAAAAGGGAGGGGATTACATGAAGATGTCCAACTTGGCCTCATAGATAAAATCTAGGAGGCCGTTCAGGATTCTCCTTTGGTTGTCCTGGGATCCAGGCGGGTGGGTCCATCCCTCCAGGGAGCTAATGTCTGGGGGTCGGTGCTTTGTCCTGGCTTCTTTTGATTTGGGGCACTCCCATAGGATGTGGTGAGTGTCGGCCTTCTTGCCCATGGAGCACCTTGAACAGGTTCCAGACCTGGTTCCTTTGCTCCATGATGCGATGCGGGCGGGCGTGCAGGTGGTGTCCGTGCGTATTTTCGTGAGGAGAACGCTGGCTCGTCTGCCGAAACCCTGGGGAAGGGGATCTGCGTTCGGAGGAAGTTTCTCCCACAGTGTGGTCCGGTAGTGCTCTTTAATCTGGGCCCGTTCTTCATCCGGGTCGTATCCTTGATCTGTTTGGCCAGCCGTGTCCTGATCACAGGCGGGGGCATAGCCATGGTCGTGTATATGTGGAGGGACGTCAGCAGCTTCGCGGAGAAAGGAAAGGGACGCGCGAGCTAGCTGATGAGCCTCTTCATTGCCCTCGATGCCTGCATGCGCAGGGACCCAGGAGATTTTGGTGGTCGTTCCTTCCTGTAGCAGTCGGGAGGCGAGCTTCTTGATTTCCCTAACTATGCGGCTCGGGCTTCTTGCTTTCCTGCATTCTTTAATTGCTTCCTGCGAGTCCGAGAACACTCGTAGTTCGCGAGGTAGCGGGTGTTGTGACTTGAGGACTGTTTCGAGGGCGAGGTGAATCGCCGCAAGTTCACCCCTTTGATGGAGGTGCGCATTGGAAGTGCGTTCGCGGCCGAGGAGCCGAGAGCTGGAAAGTAGACTGCCGCGGTCTTCAGCGGAACCGGGGAGTCTTCTGCGGCGGTGTCGGTATATGCGGCCATGATGTGAGTGGGGTTGGTCCATGTCTCAACCATTCTGGAGTGCGCTTTTGCGATTCGTGCTTGCTGTTGGGAGTCGCCTTTTCGAGCAGTCGGCTTGTTTTCGGCAATGTTCATGTGATCCTCCCAAGGAGGGAGATGCTCGGGAAGGTCGGGGAGGCCTTCTGTTGCGCGCCATAGGAGTTTCAGGATTTTCCGTCCTTGCTTAGAGTGCTTAAGACGTTCGCCGTGTGCAACCGTGCGAGCGATGACGGTGTCATAAAGTGAGTTGATCTGTGCGTGCTCCTTTAGTTTCCCGAGCGGGGTGAACCGAGGAGGCCCGTGATGATCCTCATAGTTTGGTTGTTCAGGGACTCAAGTTTTCGCCACTGTGCCTTGGTGAGCCAGTAGTGTCGGGCTCCGTAGCAGACTCGGGAGACTACCATGGCCTTTACCATCCTTCTGGCGATCTCGTCCGTTGCACCGCCCTTGGCGTGACAGATTCTTCTGATGGCATTGAGGGCAGAGTTGCAGTACTTCAGCGTGTCTTGAAGCCATATGTCCCCTTTGCCTGTCTCCTCCACGGTAATTCCCAGGATCTTGACAGACGTAGAGGGCTGGATTCGCTTTCCTGCGAGCACGAGATGGAGCTGGTCGCCAATCTTCATTACTCGTTGTCGTTTGGGTGCTATGGTGACATAGTTTGTCTTGTCTGGGGAGGCTTGGAGGCCCACCTTGTGAAGGTGGGCTTCAATCATGTCTAGGCCGGCTTGGAGTGTGGCTTGTTGCCTCTCGATGTCTTCGCTCTTGGTCCAGATCGATATGTCGTCGGCGTACATCGTAAACCCTAGCTTGTTAATTTTTTCGAGTTCGTAGGGTAGGGCCGCCATCACGATGTTGAAAAGCATCGGTGAGATGACAGAGCCTTGTGGAACACCTACGAGGTTGGCCTTGGGTTCACTGCAGTTGGCTCCGCAGCGGACCGAAAAGGTTCTGCCTTCGAGGAAAGTCTTGATAAAGTTTAAGGATCTCCCAGTGATGCCAAGGCGCTGAGATTCTTTTATGATTGTTGAGTGTGGAACAGAATCAAAAGCCTTTTTGACGTCAACTGTGATGATTGTTCTGATCGTGGAGCGGTCAGGGTTGATGTTGCGGATAATATCCGCCGATATCAGAGCCAGGCTTTCTTGGGTGCCGACGCCGGGTCGAAACCCTGTCTGGGCCGGGTGGAAAGAGTTGTTGGATTCGAGAAGCCATTCTATTCTTGAAAGTACCATGCGCTCCATTATCTTGCAGGTACAAGACGTAAGGGAGATCGGTCTGTAGTTTGTGAGGGTACCTTTGTCCTTGCCCGGCTTGGGGATCGGGATGACGAGGGAGTGTTTCCAGCTTTTGGGAAGCTTGCCAGTCTCCCAGATCTCATTAATCCACTCTAGAAGCTCGGATTTGGTAAGATCTGGGAGGTTTCTCAGCATTGTCATGGTGATCTTGTCGGGTCCGGGGGCTGTGTGGGTTTTTCCGCGTTGAAGAGCGCTTTCGAGCTCGCCCCGCGTGAAGGGCCGGTCCATGCCGTAATCCGGAGCCAGGACTTCGTGGTGGTATGGCGAAGGACAATTCGTCAAGTCTGGCTGGGGAAAAAGAGGTCCCCTGCCATTCCGGCGAGTTGTTTCTCAGTCTTGTTGAGCTTAAGGGCAAGTGTGAGTGTTGCCCCTTTGCATTTCTTCTTTCCAAGAAGCGCGCGATTCGTGGCCCACAGTTTCGATATCGACGTTTTCTCGGAGAGCGATGCGCTGTAGTCGAGCCAGCGGTGTTCGTCGAGTTTTTGTGCGTAGACCTTCGCTTCCACCGTAGCCCTGGTGATGTTGCATCTGGCTTCGGTGCTTTTGGGCCCTTTACGGTACTTTTGTATCTTTTGCAGTCGCTTGGCCCACAGCTTGAGAAGGTGGAGATCGGGTGTTGGAGTATCTTCATCGATGTCCTTTTTGATGGTTGCAGTCCTCAGGGCGTTGTTGAGGCGCGATTCAAAGTCAGCGTCTTCGAGTTCCTCGCTGTTAAGGGCTTCCCTAAATTTGTCCCAGTGTACGATGTTGGCTGTGCGTTTTTTAACCGTGTCCTTTACCCGTCTCGTCGGCGAGAATTCGAAGCGGATGGGGAAGTGGTCGCTACCCCACGTATCCGGTAGGCATTTCCACTTGTGGTGTTGAATGTATGGGTTCGTGGTCCAAGTGAGGTCGGGTGTGGTATCTGACTGCCCGGAACCTCCTAGTCTTGTTTTGACTCCTTTCTTGTTGACCAGGTTTAGGCGGAAGGTATGCATCTCGCCCACTAAGTCTTTCGCTCCCGGAGATTCATGGTTGTATCCCCACATAGGGTGGTGGAGATTAAAGTCTCCTCCGTAGAGCTTTTGTTCTTTGGGGTAGAGATCGTGAATATGGGAGATCCATAGGTTGGTTCTTTGCTGTGTCGCGGACTTGAGCGGTCTGTAGTAGATGGATGCTAGGACGATGTGGTGCTGCTGGACCTGGATCCGCACCGCCACAATTTCCTGTCCGTCATTGGAGTACGGGGTGAGGTCGACTTGGTGCTGAGGCCAGTCGTCCCTCACGTAGACAAGAGCCTTCCCTGGAGGAGAAGTCGTTTCTCCAGGGCGTTTGGTGGTTATGGAGGGACTGGAGTATACCAGGTATCCATAAAGATTGACGGCTGTGGTGTTCGTTTCCTGAAGTAACAGTACGTCAGGGCGTTCGTCAGGCTTATCCAGAAGGCGTACTCGGAGCTCCGCTGCCCGTTTGCGGAGCCCCTGACAGTTCCACTGGAGAACTCTGATCATTTTTCGTTGAGGATTTGGGCTGCTAGCGCCTTTTGCCGGTTAGCAGTTTCCCTGTATTGCTTGATTTCCTCTTGTTGGGACTGGACTGTGGCTTTAAGCCTGTCGAGTTCAGCTTTGAGGTAGCTGCACATGTTGCGAAGCTCTTGTGTTTCTGACCCTCCAGTGGGGGCGGGTGGGGGTGCATTGATGTTCTGCTTCACCTTGTCAGCCCATAAAGTGCCGCTCTGTGTTGTCGCAGTTTTTTTTACTTTTTCTGTGTTCTCCGATGGCTGTTGGAGTCGGTGTTGTTTTTTCAATTTCTGGATGTCCTCCCGCATCCGTTTGTTCGTTGCCGACCACGTTGGGCATTTGCGATCGGTACCCAGGTGGCCTTTCTTCTTGCACCCCTGGCAGTAGGGAGTAGAGTCCGGACATCCTGGTCCCTTGGCGGGGTCGGCGTCGGCTGGGTGAGATGCTCCACAGATCGGACACACCGCCTGATTCGGGCAGATGTCAGGTTTGTGGCCCAGCCTGTGGCAGTTACGGCACGTAACAGCCTTTGGCTTGTGTGGGAATACCCTCATGAAGCGCTTGCCGTAGAAGATCGACCTCGGTAGTCTCTCTCCGTCGAACGTGATGACAGCCGTATTCGACTTGCCTAGCCGACGGGCGGCCACGATGTCGATCTTCTCCGATTCGAGTTCGCGGTTGAGGACTTCGTCGCGCGGGTCCTGCTCTTTAGGGTAGATATCATAGATGATACCTTTGGTGTATGAAGTGCCAAACGTGCGGAAGACTTGTACGGGAAGTGCTTGGCGTCCCTGCACTTTGATTTCTGTAATCTCACTTAGCGTTTTTGCCAGCTCCTCCGTGTCCGTACGGACCGAAATGGTGTTGGCTTGCTCGATGAGGTGCATCGAGAACGATGCTGTAGTGCGCAGCATGGTGCATTGCGTCTTGAGTGGTTGAAGGTAAGGCTTTATCGAGACTTGAGAGTTTGTAGGGCGAACCTTGTACTCGAACAGGCGCTGTCGGGGCCGTACCGTTTCGGGGGCTTGGAGTGAGGGGTCTACTCGTACCCGCTTTCTTTTCTTGTAGGTGACTGGTGTCCATTTTTCGTTGTCTGAGGGCAATGGACCTTGCCACTCGGTTGTGGCCGCGTCATCTTGCGCACAGCCAGCTGTAAATGTCATCAGCGCAGTTGTATCGGCGTCTTGGCGCCGACTTGCCGCTGTGCTCGGCGTTTCTTGGGCTGGCGTTGTTGCTTCGGACTTAGCAACGCTTGTTGAGTTCGGCAATAAATTCGCCGTCAGTGGGTTTGTCTTGTCCGGTTTTTTCTTCTTTCCCTTGCTGGGTTTGCTTGGGCTGGATTCTTCGAGAAAGTTCTTAAGGATGTCAATGAGGCGTTCTCTCGGAATCGCCGCAAATAGAGCCTTCAGCGCGATTTCCGCCGAATCTACGTTATTGGTAGTAGTGGAAGATTCACCAAGAAAAGGTTCATCCTCCGCGGTGCGTTTTGCGGGTGCGATCAGCGAAGTGGGAAGCTGGTCCGTCGCGGCGGCGGCAGGACTTGCCTGGCTTGCTGGGCGCGTGTCCATCTCCTCAAGGTTCCCGTCCACGGATAAGGCCGTGGCGGGTGAGAAGCTGGAAGTCGGTGGGGTATTCGAGGTCATCGGTTATTAGGTACTAGGCCTAATAGCGGGAGCTCAAGAAAACGCGTCCGAACTCGTCGGTAGCTTCTTCTTTCTC